>JAQFXM010002172.1:0-26360 GCA_034693345.1 Entomobrya multifasciata
GGAAGCCGAATTCGGCTTCCAGGAAGCTTAATTCGGCTTCCTAGGAAGCCGAATTCGGCTTCTGAGCCTCCACTGACTTTGTTCTTATGAAACAGATATAAAATGATTGAATTTTAGATGTGGCATAAAAAGAATGATTGCAATGTATCCATATTAGGTATATACTCAGGGACGTCACCACTCGCCACCAACGCAAAATGTACATGCAAATTTTTCCTCTGTTTTTATACTTTTTTGTTCTTATAACTCACAAGTGCACTTCACTTCCTACATGAAGATGAATGTGCTCGGATTTGCATTGAAAAGGTCCCCTACCACCAGTCACAACTATAATTTTTCATACTGCTGTCCTTCTTATCATCATCTAAAACAATCTCTTTATTGCTATCTGATTCCGTTTCCCTATCTGCTGAGCTGTTTGTGTGGGGAAGGACCCTAACGCATTCATCATTTTGTTTCTCTAGTTTAGTCTGGCCGAAAAACGGAAACTAGACAAAAAAAACTTGCTTCATAGCGCGGATACACGTACGCACAGGAAGCTCAACTCAATCAATTTGGGTAGCCCATTGTGACTTTTGCACAGATTTTTCCCACATACAAAACTTATTTTAATACTACAATGTGAATAATATATGAACTTTATAATACCATATTAACAATGAATAATATACAGCGAAAGTAAAAGGACAAGAGAAAATGTGCGAATATCATATAAAAAGGGAAAAGAGTGAGAGCAGAGAACACGCTTGTATAAGTACAGCAAGCAGTATGCTGACTGCGTTTTTATCTGTTCCGAAATGCCCCAAGGAATATTAACCTTTTTTGTTCTCTAGTGAGCGTGTAGGTATTTATTCCCCTTTTGTTTTTCTGTTAACTTTTTCCGGCAAAATTTTAATATAGACGTTTTTCCTGGAAAACGTCCTTTGCTTTACATTTAACATAGCTATTTATATAATTTTCCAGAGAGTAAAAACTTAATATCATTCAAGTAGCTTCGTTTTGATGCTATTATCATTATTATTATACACATGAGCTTGGGGAGGGTATATACCAACCACATTCAGTGACTGAACGCCAAACCAGGGTACATCAGGCCATGTGAACATCTTCATGAACTTATTATTATGCTTTATGCTTGGGTGACTACTACACTTCTATTACATGCATATATTGTACCGTTACGTTTATAAAGTCACTTGTTCGTTGTGGTGGGTGGCTGAATAGATGAGTGACTACATGCTCATCTGACTATCAAAAATATATGGTGCTGTTCTTCTCTGCATATTATATTTTCGGAATGTCAAACCAAAGCCAAGAGAGAAAAAGTCAAGTCATACCGAGCAGCGAGCTTCTCGACATTTTTTTGTAGAAAAAAAGCACAACGACAAGGAAAGAAGCGAGGAGAAAAAATAGAATAAATGAACAAAGTTATTTTTTGTGAGACATGGAGAAAGACAGACAGAGTGGATCATCCGCTGCTGCCTGCCATGCATACTCTCCAGCCAAGTCAAGACTTGACTGCTACTGTTGCTGCAAAACTTAAGAAAATGTTAAACCTTTGGCATACAAAAAAATCTAGCTTGTCTTCTGGTACTGCTACCGCTTTTTGTTCATTTATCCATTTTACGGTCATTTCCTCTTTTTACTGTGGTGGTATGCAAGCATAGTGGAAAAATGGCAGTCAAGGAAGAAAAAACAGAGTGTGGATGGCTCACTGGAGAACACTCAACGGGCACATTGCCACTGTCATAATACACACAATTTGAGAGAAAAGCGAGAACAACTCAGACCCCGAGAGAAGCTATCATATTATTTCAAGCAAATCAACCCCGTTCTCACTGCTTCCACATTCCTAAATTCACATCCCATTCGGTCGACCATGCATGTAGAAATATATACAAAATACCTATCTTTACTGGAACAACGTCATTTTTTCAATGTTTCAACTTTTTTTTTGGGCTGGATGCAATTCCAAGGGAGATGACAAAGTGAAAAAGAGAATAAAACTACAAAACTACCCAAATAAGAAAATGCTTTTCATGGTAAAATGATAACGGTTTTCCCAAAAGTTGGGACAATGAAAGTGAAAGTGCATGCAAAATTAGAAAGAATGAGTGAAAGCGACCTGGAACGATTTCATTTTCTCTGCATCTCTATACAAGTACAGTAAAGAGTATATGCAGTTTTTGACTTTCTACCCATTCAAGAAAGCTGCAAGCTGTATATTTAATAACAACTACATGTAAGATTGCATACCTACTGCGCCTTGCAAAGTGATACTTTTCATATTATCTTTTTTAAGTTTGTTAAATCTCAAAAATTTCATAGCAAACATTTTCTTGTAGAAAAAGCAATAATAGTGAAACGGAAAGGATCACATCAGTGAGTGACTAACAATATAATGCAAAATGCAAGAAAAATCATAACAAAAGTTTAAAGGTCCTTCAACTCATTTCGGCTATACTTTACGTGAGAAATAGCTTTCTCCAAAAAAGTTAAACTTTCACTTTTTCCCTTCAACTAAATATACTAGATAACATGTACTTAATGTAAGAAAGTAAAGGACATCGTACCCACAACTTTATTGCCTTTTTATATTACTGTATACATATTGTACTTTTACAGTTTAGAATTTAGATACCATGCATGCACTAGTACAAATCTTCTTTTTTCAAAGCAACAACTCGACAGTCTATAATATTACGTTTTCCTCTTCAATCACTCATGCATGCGAGCCTACATGCTTTCACTCACTCTTTTTATAACTACCGCTCAAGAAATCCTTCGTCTGTTCTTTCGATAAACTTTCACTTTTTTTTGCAATGACTAGCTTTTCCATTTTACTGACGTGAGATGTCGATGCCCCTTATGCTCACGACAATGTGCTTCGGTTCATGTATGATGTTATTTTAGGGTAAAAAATGGGGTGCACGTCCTAAAACATACCTTATACACTGTAATAGCCTGTATCATCATTTTATTTTATTTCTTTCTGTAAAAGAATCAACTTTTTGCTTCTTCAAACTTTATTTTGTATGCAGCTGCATGCACACACATGAGGAACAATGAAGAAAATCAAGAGAAGAAAATAGAAGAAGGGTAGCAGCAGTTTTTTCTTCTCTCTTTTGTGATTTGACATGACTTTGGCTGCATAGTCAAGTCAAAAGGTACATGTACTACTGTTTTGCCTGGTGATTGTAGCCGAGAATTCTTAAGCCACAGGGGTATATACACATACACGTTAAAAAATCTTTCTCCGCATTCACATTCTAACTATGCAGCTTCGTGATGCTGTTGGCAATATAGACAAGGAAAAACACAAGCAAATTTACTCAATAAATGGGAAAAGGTCTGAGGTCTTTATGCAGCAGACGGGAAAAATAAAGAAGACTTTTTTTTCTGGAGGGAAGAAAAGGAATAATAAATACACCTGCATGTATTGTGTACGAAGACTATGACTATACAGAGCAGCAGAACAAAAGGCTGGAAAAGAAGGACAAGTGATAGGTATTTAGTTGTGAATACTATGATTTCGCTGACACTATCGAAAAACTATGTTTAGATTTGAGAGAGGTGAGGAGAACAACGTAGATAGCAGGTTCCATACTTTTTATAGCTAGAGGCCATTTATATAAGGATGTGTATGAATATGTATATTACGTAAAGGAATTTATTACATGTTAGCATGAATATTATGGAAAAAATATAAAGTGCACGTATGACATAAGCTCGGTTATGGTATGTGAAATAGCAAAGTTGAAAGTTTATTTTGTGTAACAAATTCCAGCCAGGGGCTCTAAACCTTTTCCTTGTCTCCATTCTTTTCTTTCAAGACACGAAAGTGAAAGTAAGTTATCTTAACTTTTTTTAACATAAAAAAAGTGCACAGAAGTAGCAACTTTGGGATGATTATTATAATATTACAATATCATAATATTATGTCAACTGTTTCGAGACAGTATTTTGCTTCTAGAGGAGAAAAGATGTGGATGGATATGTTTATAATCTTGACTTCTTTTTAGTTTTTGTTTGAGGAAAAGAGGTTTAAGCACTCTATGTACTCAAAACACTTATAATAGGTAGTAAGCAGCTTTTGATCATTAATACCTAAATAAAGTTAATTCCAGAGAGTACAATAGACTAACTAAGCATTATATTACACACTTACATGTCTGGAATAAAGTGCCCATTGTGATGGAGTATTTTAGTATGCAATGTTAGTATGATCTGACACGATTGTTTATCTTCATCAAATTCATGTGAACTTTGTGCTCAAGTAAGTAGTCCCACTGGGAAATAAACACAAGTATGACGTTAATTGTTTGGGTACGCTACGCTAAATAGGTTGTAGGTACCGGTACAGCTGAACGATGTAGATGTGCTTTGGCATACTATGCTCTAACGTAATTTTAAAGGGAAATCAGGTCTAGTGAGAATATGGTACATTTGGTACTACTTAAATGTTTACGGTTTGTTTATGTGAAAAGTATGAAAAAAAGAATTGTGCACTTGACTGGATGGTCTCGGTTGAGCTGATTCCCGATTTTGAGAATGAGGGCAACGACCAGACAGACGGAAGACACAGTAAGTGTCATATACTTATATATGTAACTATCACAATACATAAAAATCGCATTGATCCTATTATCATGGTTTACGTGTGTGTGTCCGGAGTAAGAAGCAAAGAGTCAGAATGCAGAAAGATAATACATTATGCTGGACGGTTAGTCGATATTTTCGATCTAATTATTATTATTTGCGTTTCACAGAGTGATAAGTTGCAAACAAGTGTATACACAATCGGACAAGCAGATGGGAAATTTGGTTAGGTTGTTATGCTGCACCGTTGCATTTCCAACAAGAAGCGGAGCTGACAGCGGCTTGGAAAGCGGACTCGAAGTACGTATGTATTTATGAAATTTTCTGCATTCTGCATATTGAATGATATGGCATGATATGTTCAGGGAAAAACCTTTTTTTTGCATTATATAACGGCATTTGTTCGTATTTAACCAACCAGTACCATTCATAGCCAGTTCCCACACGTAAGGTACATCATCGGGTACTCCGTGTTTATTTCAGTATGTTTGCTTGTTTGTAAACGATATTATACATGCACGGAAACGGTTTCATATTTAATAATTTTTTTCAGATGGTTTAAGCTGTAATGAATGAAAGCAGAGAACTTTCAGTATAATTTGCTGTTTAGGTGTGTAATGTAATATTTGCATTTTCAAAACGTGCATAATATTTTTGGCGAAGCAGTCGAAGTCCATGCAGTATTAATAACCATAAAGGAAACATAGTATATTATATTGATGTTTAGTGTACTTTACTATTATTTTACTGTTATTATGGGTAAATTACGTTAGTTTGCTTTTAAAAAAGAGTACTTCATTTTGCATACTGTCTGAGGAGTTTTTGTGGCATAATGTAGGTGTATACGGTTAGTATTTTTTTCAATGCATATGATAGAATTGACCCAGTTTTAACAGCGCTTTTATTCTTTTAAAAAATATCCAGGAAAAGGAAGTCATGTGCTACTTTTTTGTTGCTTATGATGATAATAAGGGGAAGCGCGGTCGAAAAGCAGAACACAAAAATCTTTCATGTATCTCACTCTTTTTAACCAAAATACCACATAGGCATGACATCATCATCATCCGCATCTCTGTGTTGCCTGTGTATCCAGTTACTATTGCCTGCCTCTTTTGTATGCTTTCTCTCCTTCTTCCTAACTATGTTGCATTTCATTTCCTTGAAGGATTACCGTTTTTTCTGTGGTTGGTTGTTGGGTGTTGTAGTTATGAAGTTATTTTTAGGGCATTACAGCAAGCAGCAACAACAAAAGCTTAACTGATTTTTTAGAGTGCAACAGAGAAGCAGCCCATCCAACAACACAACCGAATAAACTTACACAGCTTCACTTTTCTGTTGATCCGATCTAGTGTGCTCAATGCTTGCCATTCATTCTTTTGTGTTTTTTTACTTGCGAAAATCCCTACATCCCTACAACATCGTGCTCATTCCTTCATAACATCCCAACGTGATCATCGTTTGGTAGCAAGCAGTAGCCAAGACCGAAAAGAAACAACACACGAAGTGAGGAGAAAAACACATACAGCAGCAACAAAGAAAGATGAAACGCGTCAAGGGATACAGGCGAAAGTATTTTGGAAGAAAAATAAGAAAAGGAAGTTGGCTGCCTCATCCTTTCTCATAATCATCATCGTAGTAGTGATATATTAAATAACACAATAAAAGCTCAAAAGGTTTACATATATACACATGTATACTTATGTATATGTAAACAGTTTATATATTTATTACAAGGTTTTTCTAGTCCATATATTTTATCAATTTGAGAGAAAAACTCCTTTTTAAATCCTCTTACGTTCTTTCTCTTACTTTTTTCTTCTTTAAATAAAATCATAAGCAGAAAATTTGCTTCCTGCCAGTGGCAGCTCTTTTCATAAAAGATTTTGTAACTTTGTGTTATATTTTATGGTGTTATTTATATTTCTGTGCGTTTTATTACATACGCACACATGATACGACAGTATACACAAACATAAAATTGAATAGGCTTGCAAAATCTAAATGTTCTAAAATATAAACACAAAATTTTCTATGCCCATTAGCATAAAAGATTTCATAAACAGATGACGCTCACTAAAAACAGAGTTCCAGACGACATTTCAAAGACATGTTTTCCAAACAAATCAACACTGTTTGTGCGAATGAATACGACTAAATTAAGAACCTGAACATGAAAAAACGTGGCTATTAAAAGAACACATCCAAATATTTAAGCATGTAAGTATATTTTTTCGCGGTACATCAAGCCATTCAATTGGAGGACAACATGATCATGACAGGGAAAGTGAGGATCAGGGTCGTTTTTCCTTTTACATACTTGGACGTTGAGCATTACGTACAATAATTTCCGTTAACATTATTTTATTGCCTTGATGTCCGTATTTACAGTAGATCGTGAATTTCACTCTCTTCCTTTCACTTGGTCATATCCTCTCACTACTGGACTTTCTCCAGAAGCAGTACCACTAACAAATTCATAAAGTGGATATGAAGTTGATAGCCCTTCCATAAAAGAAAATGGCAAATGAATACATTTATTCCTTCTTCCATCTTCATTTTTTACTACCCAATCCAATATGCAAACCAGTATGTCATGAACCATAACAAAACTATGCTACTTCCCTCTTTACCAATTTTCCTTGTTTACTGATTGTTTTTCTTTGCGAATTTTTGTTCATCATCTGTACAAACTTCAAAACAGCTCTGCAATATGATATGTATTTTTACTACTACTGAACGAGAAAAATATTAAAATATATTACTCGAAATGGGTCAGCTAAATTGCTGCATTCAGATCGGATATGCAAATCATCTGCGGACACCACCACCACCAAAACCTTTTCTAAAAAAGCATTCCGCAAAGATATTGGTTTTTTCTTTAGCTCAGCCATTAGAAAAAAAGAGGGCAACACACTCCGCTCAGTTCCCTTTATGCATATTTCCAAGCAGGCCAAACTCACAAAAAAACAAAAACGACCGTTTAAGCCATTAACTCAATGACCATGGACCATGCTGCTCCTCACTCCACTCAACACTTTCACATTGAACATGACAATATATTAGCTTGATGGTGGAAGCCCGCCAAAAAATTTCACTACGGCAAAGATATCATCATCCCAACGATAACTATCAGTGCCGTGCCCATCCTTTAACTTAAGGACCAAAACAAAATTTGTCCTATAACTTTGTTGATATATAAGATTCACAGTTTTTAACGATCACAGCGTAATATGAGCATACCAGGCTCTATGTTGGTGTATTTTGCATGACTTGGTTTACTTTTGACTTTGATGAAAATGAGCATATTGATTCCACACCAATAGAATACGTGGAAAACCAACAACGCATATTACTATTTTAACGGGAGTCATGTCAAAGTAAAAGTAAAATCACCGAAAATGTTCCATTTACTCTATTTTAATATAACTTGCGAAAAGCAAGTTGTCAGGTCAAACCAAACTAAACCACTGGAATGAATTTGACTGTTGACAAATATAACATGAAACACAGCACTCGATACTCTTTTGCGGAGTTTGTGCATATCGGTTTACATGTGTCTTATTCGCATTTCCTATATAGCATATATGTAGGTAACTGGGGTTTTCGGTCAAAAAACCCAGAAGAACCGCACATCACATCATCCAGTGAATAACGCTCACAACTTTGCCGTCGGAAACATGCACCAAAAATGCAATATACCAACACAACAAGCAATAAACCCTACACCAAAAGCGGCTAAAGTGATGATCATGCTCGTAGTCTTCTCTCGACTGGCAATACAAAATAACATTTTTTCAACTGATGATGATACTCATGACTATGACGATCATGTCTTTTTTAATGCTTCTATGCATTGATCAACGCCTGTAGCCTTCGTAAAGAAAAACGCTTTGTATGCTGAACGGATGAAGCAAGAAAAAACTGTCTTTACCACGAGGAAGCTATTCAGTTCAGTGTAATATCTATTGTTCATTTCAGCAAAAACAACATAGTCATCATCCATAAAAGGGTGAATCTCTGAAAATAAGAAAATTTGCTGTCTTCTTTTTGCTTCCTTCAAGTTTGAAAATTTCCCCCAAGAAAATTGGTCGTTGTTTCTTGTTTCACTTGTTGTTTTTTTGTTTGCTCTTCGACATACTATAATACAGTAGTGGTTTTATTTCAAGTTGTCTGGTGGTATACCAGTGTTGTGTGGAGGTGGTACCCTCGAAAATTCAGTTCAGTTCAGAATTGCGGAAGATCAAAAAGAAGCTCGCAGTAATAAACACCATTTGCAAGCAAACGAGTGGTTTAAAAGGGTCGTCTAACAGAGAAAAACGACCGTCATCATCATTCCCTTTTCATTTCATGTTTCTTGTACATGAACGCATTTTCGTTTTTATCGCAAGAGTTACAGCAGCTTACAAGATGTACATGAACGAAAAAATACGGAGTAATGAAATAAATGAATTTTCCTGTGATCCTATTCCCTTTACCCTCTTCTAACACAACCCTGTTTGCATCATGCAAATAGGTATTTACAGTGGTAAAGCAAAGCAGCCATTCCATAAAAACAAAGCGTGGATAATAGGTGTATTCGAAACAAGTAATAGTGGTCTTGCTTAATTTCGTGGTGTTCTGGGTGAAAACCCTGTACACAAAGATCAATTCCGTCATGATAGTCTCGTCACCGTATTTATTTTTAGGTTGAAAGTTGTAGGTAGTTATTTATACAACAAAATTACATGACATACTATACTACTGACAGATATTCCACAGAAACGCGTATAAAATGCTCTTGGGTAAAACACCCACTCAACCCAGACTACTACCTCCACCACCACCGACACCAATGCCATTGTCGTAATCTCAAAGAATAACAAGGCTGTCCTTGTATTTGTTTTTGTTCTTGCGAAAGAAAACAAAGGGGATGAATGGATACCTTATTTATTTTTCAAAATGAAAACCTATGAAAAATGGTATTACTATTATGAGTTCCGTTCGAAATATTTCTACTCTTAAAAAGTTGTCGTGTACATTTTTATACACAACTTGTTACGGTCTAGCTCTCTCCGACTGTTGTTATTTTTTGTGTGTTGCATAAACAAAGAAAGAAAGAAAAAACAAGAGAAAAACCAGGCTATTTTACGATTACAGTTATTATTATGGTTGTAATTACATTCATTCTTTCACTCATTCACTCTACACCACCGCCACTTGACTCCTTTTTTCCTTTTCTTTTTTGGTTTCAAAAGTAGTGTGTATTTTGTATTTCCTCCTTGTTCAGCATACATTTGTTACAAGTCTTTTGGGTTTTTGTGTACCTTTCACTTTTCTAACATGCTGCGTCGTGTGCTTTTTATGATTTCGTAAAGAGGAAGGAGAAACCCCTTTACAAAAATGTCTCTGCACCTCAACTCGACCATTTCAAGTGGTACTCCTGTCTCCACATTTTTGCTCTTCTTTTTTTCTTCTATTTTATTTCACCACTATTGCTCCACTTGGAATAAAATTAACCTTTTCCAAGGGCCCTCTATGTACTCTTATGCAACACTTCCATTCATATTCCAAGAGTTCACCTGTTCAACTGCGTAATATATGCTTTCCACCTGTTTTACTTCGTTATAAACGTATACATACACATTTAAACTTGTAAAATAAACGGTGACCTGTTTTTAAAATGAAATTGCATGTAATCCAGCAAAAAAAGTTTTCTGTTTTTGGTGTTTGTGTTTACTACTAACATTCGCATATGCTTCAAAGTTTTTAGTACTATGCATGTTCTTACTGAAGTTGGATATGTACATTTATTGCGTTACTTTTGTGTGTCTATACGCGTTAATGATGTCGAAGCAATGTTGGTAAATTGGTCGATTTGCTCAGCCCTTCTTGGCTTGAAGATACATACGACGATCACTCTGGTATGTTCTTGTCGTTTTGTCCTGTTTATAAGCCTTTGATCTATCTCAGAGATTAGAGACCGGCTCTACCATCCTAAGCCCCTTAATCACTCAACAAATATACACAACATCAGAAAATCCAACAAACCTAACCCTTTCTCTCTTCTTTCCTCTTCTATGTTTTCTTCCTGGCTGTTGTCGTATCATATCTCCGCCTACTACTCTCCTACAACATCAGGATGTTTGTGTATGCTTCTCTATCATAATCATCATTATCACCGTTTTTGCGTTATCATTATTATATTGGCTCTGGTCTAATCTCTAATGGAGCAGCAGAGAAAATTGGCCAGGCAATTTTCTCTTTTACTGGTGACACGTTCACAATAATTTCCTGGCGCTTGGTTTGCAGACGATAGTAGGGGACGACGACCGATTAAATGCTTTCTTCTTCTTGACGAGCAGAAGAGAAAGCAGAAATCCTCAAAATCTCTTTGACACGCTAAATCGCTGTGTATTATGCGACATAGTGAAAAAGTAAACACTACTATTAGGGTACATGTTTATTTGTTGACCGCTCCTTGCTGCAAAATTCACGGTCACTAGCAGAGAAAGTGGGTATAACAATCAGTTTGGAACAAACACGTGTATCGACCGTGTCTGTATCATTCAAGTGTAATGAGATGACGATGGTGATAATATCATCATGGGAAAAAAGAGTGAAAGTTATTGGGGCCATTGTAGATAATGCTCACCTTTGCTTTATAAAACTTGAGAAAAGACATGAAAAACAAGAAACCTGTTATTTGAGAAAAAGGGAAAAGACGAAATGGTCTAATTAAAGTAAAAATCCCCGGTGACAGTGTTGGATTAGAGAAGCTTGAGGGAAATAAGTTATTTGTTGAGAAATGGGGAGCAAATGTTACTGCTGTTTGTTGATGATTGGGATGATTGCTGTGTTGTAAATACATAGTATATGTTTTGGTTGTGGGCGGATATAGTGCGTGCATGTTAAGATGTATCGATGTAACTTTTATGCTAGTAGGCACTGTGAAAATATTACACTTTTAAAAGTTTTTCTTTTAGCGTAGTTCACAGGATTCTCACGAAAATAAAATCCAAACGAGTAGGCTACAGTCACATACACAGACCAAAAGTTTCAAGGGTTCAAAGTTTTAAAGTACACAGAGAAGTGCAGACAAGAATAAAATGAAGGAATACTAGTGTAGAATGTACCATTATATCAGGCACGAAATGTGATGACAAAAGTCATCATACCGTGAAATCTGCAATATTTCAACATTTTTCAAGTGAAGAATGTTGGAAAAAAATAATGTATAGTTTTTTATGTAACATGACACCTTTCCTTGCTATGTAATAAAAAGTACAATGCAATGCGATGATTCATGCATAAGTGATGCATGGTACGTGTATGTCGTATGTGGCGACACCATAGTAAGATTTGCGGCAAAAGCGACGTCTCACTGGGTGTAATGTAATGCTTTTTCACGCAAAATTTCTCTTGAATATCAAGTTAAACCACACGAAACGAAGCATGCATAAAATGACAACAATACTTGTCTCGATTGCATAACATAAAACATAAACCAGAATAATACGAATTCTGCGTGTGTGCATCTAGCCTTGCCTTTCTCCAATAAAAATATAATGCAGTTTGTTCACCAGACCAGAACACAGCACTTTTTTTGTATCATTGTCTCACTCGATAAAAGTTTTCCTATTTTGGAATGGTTATTTCACTATCACAGTATTTGCTGCGGGTATTTTAATCTCACTTTATATCAAATTCATGAGGTAACTCAAACGCAACGCCTGTGTGTACCGTTTCTAGTATTTACTAGAATTGCGTGGGAGTTACTAGTGCTCATCACTTTGACTTTCATTATATGCATACTTGAAAAAAATTCCATATCAATTTTATCATCCTGCTTCTACGCATTTCTTTATACGCTATGGTAAGTAAATAAATACAAGACAAATGCAAGACGATTAATTTTGTGTTTGTATTTCACTGCATTCGAAGTAAAATCTACGGAATGGCTAGAAAAATATAAAAGCAAGATCAAAAAACCAAATTATTAACATTCAATATTTACTCATGATATACTTGGGAGATTATCATTTTCAATTTTGTGCAAATATTCCATTTTCTGAATTTTCATCATATTCCTTGTACACATTTCTCAACAAAGAACCGCACAAATCAATGTTACAACACACCATAATACTAAAAGCTTAGCTTAACAAATCCCCTTGCTTTGATTTTCCTTACAATTTTCTTCTGCCTATTTTTCTTCTCAAACATAATCATCAGCCACACACGTACGTGCGTATAATAAAATCAAGTCAAGTGGGCACACTCCTCTGTATATTTTATACTTCAGTACATCCGGTTGGGTCCCCATATTTTTTCTTTCTTTCTTGTACCCTTATGTTTTTGTGGTGACAAATGAAATGGTAGAAACACAAGCCAATATACATTTACCTAAACAAATCCATGCCAGAAACTTGTAATAACTTGTATGGTTTTTCTCTTTTGACCAGAAAAAGGGAAACAATAAAAAATACAATAATGATCGCCATTCTCCATTCTCTCTCCCCATTTCTCCCACAATATAATTCAAGAAATATTATATTGCCGCAACTGTTTCCACTTGAACAATATGAGAAATTTCCGTGGCCATCATAATCATCATCACTCATTTCACATATACTTTCTACTTCATCAAGAGGCAATAATGTGCACACAAAAACAAACCCCTGTGTACAATAAAAAGTTATTTAATACAAACATCATCATCGTCATTCCACAAAAGGGAAACCAAAAGTACGTACTAATGTCCCCGTCTTTAAAATAATAAGTATCCAAAAATATAACTGCTACCATAACTGTTCTGGCACCGGTAGTTATACCTTTTAAATGATCATTGACCTTTTCTGTTACTCCCTCCCATATTATCCCTTGCATAAATTTTCTTCAAATAAACCAACATGTAAAATGTAGATAAAAGTAATAAAATACATACATACACCAACCAGAATAAAAAAATCACGAGACAGATTTTCTTCACATGTCATGTCTCTCACACTCACACGACATTAAACAATGCAATAGAAAAAATTCTTTTCATGCAGTTTGTTAGATTTGTAGTAGGTGTGTTCCCGTTATTTTTTAAAAAATCACGAATAAAACCAAATACAAAGTTGTCGTGCTTCTTAGTTTTAGGTTTATGTGTGTTTTAATATTTTGATGGTGAGAAATTATAGGCTGTAAAGTTTAATCTGTGTATATTCATACACTACACATAATTTACATACTTTCTGCTCGCACTTGTAAAAAATGTAGCAAATTCAACGCTGACGTTGACGACATGAAGAAAATGAAATTTGCATTGGACCCCCGTTGCGATACACGCACTTACAGTTACTCAACAGCTCATTTCAGTCTTCCTTCGATAATACTACGCACACACATGAAAGGAGTCATGTATTTTTTAAGTGAAAAGTGTAACTTTCTTCTTGAAAATTTGATGGGGTAAGCATATCAGTTAGTTTTGCTTACTCAGCAGCAAGGTAATAATAGTAAGATGATGCGTGAGCTATAATAACTATAATGTAATGTATTTCTTAGCCTTTTCCTCTTGATTTTATGGTTAAAAACTGCTATATTTTTAATCAAAAAATATAAGTGAAAATTGTCATGTTTTGGTAAATTTTGAATAGAGTGGATACCAAGTGTATCAACAGAAGCTAGATATACATAATACATACATGATTTTACTCTCACAACCACAAAAAAATTGGTTTCGGAGCCTCTCTCTCTTTCTCTCTCCCTATTTCTGTCTTTCTCAATTACTTTTTTATTACACCGCAGCAGTTATATTGTAGAAGTGCTCACATTTCAATAATAAAAAGTGACTTTTTGAACTTTTCTGCCTGCTCGTAAAAAGTTGAGGAGGAAGGGTAAAATCCAAATTCAATTGTGGAAAAGTCGCATCAGAATTATAAAAAGAGTGTCATGTCACCCATTATAATACGTTTGCGTATACACTACACGCATTTTAAATTTACAATACCAAGAAAAGTTTCACGCACAAAAAGTATATAAAATACTGCGTTAGAGTTTTCCATTTTTTATAGTTTCACTTTATGTATATTGTGTGATGCGTTTGTATTAGGACAAGTTTGGAAAGAAAAGTTAAAGGGTAAAAAGGAGTTTTCATGCTAACACCACCACCAGCAAACGTATTAAAAAAGTAAAAAAACCGTTGGCCCATTAACTATTCTAGGAAAAGTCATTTATGGATGAAAACTATAATAGGTGTCCCACAGAGCAGAGTGAGAGCCATGTAGATTCCCCATAATTCAATACTTAATTTATGGTCTGTATACAATACTTTTACACAATGCCTACAAAAAATGCGTACAGGCAAAGTTTTGCATCATTTTGCCCCGCAAAAAAACGAGACAAATAAAATACATTTGCTTTTCTATTTTGCCAACTTTTTACGAATTTATATTCAAAATCGTGAACTATGCATAATTTATCAGAAATCAGGGATGCCATTTTCTAAAACAATTTGCTATTCTTTTTTGTGTTCGTAAGCTGTAATTGGGTACACACGCATTCAATAAAGAGTAACAAGAAGATATATGAGCAAAAAGGAAAAATTGGTTTGTGAAATTGAAATATAAGAAGATTCGAATTTATCCACAAAATTAGGCAATGCGATGCGGCGAGAAGGGATAAAAATATAGTAAATTTTATACACGAAATTAAGCAAGCAGAAAAGAAAGTTAACAAGGTACATGTAACGAATTGCTTCACAATCAGGCAACATGATACACGATACATGCATAAACTTTACATTTTATTATTATAATATTTCTTTTTGCTGGAGGAAAAAAGTAGAAAAAGAACTTTGCACTCCCACGAATTATTATGGCGTAATTCATTTGAAATATATGTGGTTTCGGATGGCGGTTCATCAGAAAATTTCCCTGTGTACACATTGCACAAAACTATGTATGTCTTCTAGACTACGTTCCTCCACACTTCATCTTCCGCTTTTCCTTTTACTTTATTACTTTGTGTTTGGATGAATGAGCAAAAGAGAAAAAAGTTTTTGGCAACAGTACAAAAAATTTGTTCAAAGAGACATCGAGAAAGGTCGGCTAAAGGCTGAAAAGTTTCTGATTCTCTTTAAAAACAGCAGGGCACAAGAATAGATACATTGAACAAAAAGTACAAAAAGAAATGCAGGTAGTAGTTGTATGCTTGCTATGTTAAGAAAACACAGAGATTATGCAAAAGAGGTGTGTGTAGTCGAGCATTGGTATATATAAAACTGAACAGACTTTCAAATACCCGCATAACATTGCTAACGATTTCTTTCGGGTGATAGTTCAAGTCATGTATATGTATTGTGGAAAGGGTTGGGAGGTCGCAGCTGAGATATGAAGTGGAATGAACTTGTTAGGAAGTCTCAGTCTTGAAGATAAATTAATTTGCATATTCGGGGAAATATGATACGCACTAGTTTTACTTCTGAAATGAGGAAACAATGTCATAAATAAAAACAAAAGTGTTTTAATGGCGAGGCTGACAGTGATGGGTGGCAGTGTGTGTATGTGTGTGTGTGTGTGTTGTTTTTATATGTGCCTATATATATTTCAAAATATCACTCCCAGCTTATTGCATGAGATATTAATCAGTATATTATTTTAAAATCTATAGTTTTTTTCTCAAAATAGTTTATGCCTTTGCCTATCCTGTTACATTTTCTGTCAGCATAATAAATCTTTAAATAATTTAAGAGGATCCCCCGGTCCCTCACCCTGTCGGGTGGTGTTTTGGTGGCGCCAATACAAGCTTATTATTTCTTAGGAATTCAACACATTATCACATTACCTGCCAGTCAGCTACCAGAAATAGTAGAAAGGTATCTCAAATCAGATAGCAGTTTTTTCCTCTGCAGTTTTAATTGAATTGGAATTTCATGGGTTAAAAAGAAAATCGACGCACTCAAAAAGGCAAACAGAAAGTTACAAAGAAAAATAATGCTTAATTCTTTCTTTCTTTCATTTCATTGATCTGGAAATTTCCACAAGAATTGAGCACGTGCTGGTAAAATAGAGTATCAGTATTCAAATCAGAAACCATTTTCTTCACAGCTGAAAGGAAAGAACCTTGAGTAAGCAGAATAATGGAGAACAGAACCTTTATTTTATTACAATTTACTTACGTAGGTACGTTTCATTGTTATGTCAGTTTTGTCTGTGATGTGATGATGTCGGTCTATGTTTGTAGCTGTCATACGAACACTTTTCACCTTTTCTTTCAATTGTCGATCAAGGGTATCCTGTCAATCTTAATTTACCTTTATACATTTAAACATATTTTTTGGGTTGATGTGAAGTGCGACAGTATAAAAAAGAAAGAAAACTAGGAATACAGAATTATCTGAACGAAATGAAATGACTGAATTATTTCCAACCTTTACTTCGTCCCGTTTTTACTATTGCGGAGAAAATTACAATATGGAAATCATGTCATTGTGAATTTCACGAGACACAGTTTTCATTTTTGATGTGTTCCACTTCAACAAGTATTCAGTACAAAAAAATAAAAACGAAAAAATAGCCTACTTATGAATTATATTGTATGACACGTGGAGACAGTGAATATCATTTTGTCGATTCATTTAAATTCAAACATATTTTTGCATTCTTTTATGATAATGATTCTGATGAAGTGATAAATATTTCTGAATGTATAAATGCTACATGTAGAAAATATATGTAAGCGTAAACTTTTTTTAAAGTGAGTTGTGCAAGTTACATACATCTCATGAACGGCCACGTTGAATATACAACTTACAACATGACATTTTATAAGACAAGGCAAGTCTACTTTCGTGACATGATTAAATTCGTTCACAGTGAGATAACTTTTTTGACGAGAGGTGAACATATGATGAACATGTTACGCAATTGGATGCTTTTCGCAAGAATGTCACTAGCCTTATTGTTTTTAAACTGAAACAAATACCCAACGAAAGCGTTTACGCAATACTCAATATTGACTAATAGCATAGGTACTGCTTTTAGTGATGCAAGTGTTCAATTAGAAAATTTTGACTTGACTAGAATGACTTTACAAATAGTTTCAATACTTTTCTATATAGAAACATGCTACCAGAATTTACAGATAATCCATATTCTCGAATACGATACCCAATAAAGTATTAAAATCAGTAAATTTTGTAACCTTAAAAAAGCTTTATCTAATTTATCTAGTATTAAAAGGTATTCTTAAGCTATCTATACAATACAACTCTAAAGAAAAAATAAAAATATAATAGAGATGCTTATAGTAGAAGGTGATGCCGTTACACACCTTAATTTACGTATGTCAAAGACCTTTATCCGCGACACACAAAAACTCTTCATTTTTTAAAACTCTGCAGGCAATCCGCATCCATTTCTCTATCTAGCTTTTTTCCGTCGTTAGATTCCAAATCATACTTATGTACAGTTAGGTACATGTACTTATGTCATGAGAGAAAAGGAGAAATGATTGATTACCGCATGACTCTTTTGTGGGATTTTCTCTGGCTTTTTTCTGCCTTTTTTCTTTCTCTCTGATGCAGACTCAGATAATGTTTCAAATCAGGTTATGTGTGTGTGTCTGTGAGAGAAAGAGACTCTTTTTCCTACATTACGCACACCACACATTGCACTGCAGTTCGCAATGTAATGGTTGGTAGTATCAAGTTAAGTGAGTAGGTAGATAATCTATCCCTGCTCCTTGTTCCCTCTTTTCTTGCTACTGATGACTTGACTTGAGAGAATCTTTCATCTAGTCATCCAGCTTTTAAGTAATTCCCAGACATTTTCCATTTTACTATACCAAGTAAAAAGAACCAAGTTATTTTTCTTCATTTCTCCTAATTCCATCTTTCTCTTTTCTCTGTCTCTCGGCTTTCCTCTCCTCTCTATTCCTACCAAACTAGTTTTTCATTTTTCAGGGGAAGGAAAAACAGTAAACTCAAAAAAAGAAGAAAAAACTACTTTTTTACATTTCATTTCAAAGCAATGAATCCTCAAAAAGAAAAGCATGTTCTCTGCAGCTCACCACCACACTAAACTAGCAATCACACACAAACAAACCAAGTATATATATTATATATCCCCCAGCAAATAAAAAAGTAAAAGGAGGTGGGGAAACCAATGAGTGTGTTGTTATTGTTGATGATTTGATTGCACAGATGCCTTTTTTGTTACATGACTTTACTAAAAGGCATTTCATGCTGTACACCACAGAAAAAATGAAATCTCTTGTTTGGGCTTCATTTGAAGAGAGTGATGTAATGTGCACTAAACCACAGTCAGTCACTGCCGTTCCAATGCAGTATAAAAATAGACTGTAGACAGTACCATCATCATCAACATCCTTTCAATCTCAAACAAACAAAAAATACAATCACAATGAATGCAATCCCATCCATATCTATCAAAACCTTAATGATGACTTTTTTTCAAAAAACCATTTTCATGTCTTTAGTCGGTTTCAGTTTATTGAGAACTGACAAGATTTTTACAGTATTTGTGGAGTGTAACCTCAAACAATGGAAGCCAAACATATCAAAGTACTCAATTTCATTTTCACTCGAGGGCATAGAGACCCTCTGCTTTGTTTGTCACTACTCTGTCACTATTATATTATCAGCAAAACAATGTGGTTTGTTAGTTTTTCCGACATGAAAATGCAACGCTCTCTGTGATACATCATATGGCGTAATCGGAAGTGCTACTTTCAACATTGACTGACGATGGCACAAAGATCCTATCAGTTCCCGTGGGTTCTCTGCTTTCAAAAGGTTATCAACCTTTTCAAAAGTTTCCTTAAGTATATTTTTTACCTCTTTGAACGCTTCGCTGATAATTTAAGCTTTTTGGATCAATTAAGTGGTGATAACATGCATATATCCGTGAAGTGTACAGAAGCATTCAATTTATCCACACATTTTCTGCGTTATATAGTTCAAGTGGATTGGTTTTCTTTTCAGAGAAAACTAACCTGCGGGAGTTGTCGGTTGGCTAACCAGAACTCTCACACAGGATAGGAAGAAAGGAAAGGACTATTCTACTTTATTTGCCCAGGAGTTATTGACCGTCAAATAAAATGTAATCACGCAGTCACAAAATTGAAATAAAAATATATAAAGGAAATAATATAACAAGATTTCGAAGATTTTCTGTTTAAAGACTTGTTATTTTTTAGGCCAATGACATTTAAATGGCAATATAGTGTCCTTGATAGTGACAGGTGGTTGTACTTAAAGGTGCATGAATATATAATCTACACTGTATAGAAATATCTAACATTTAAACTGTATAAAAGCCATGTCACCACAATCCAATCACATTATTTTTCCACTCCTCTCTTCATTCAATTTCCAAAGTAAACTTGTAAACTATGTATGTAAAAGTATAATGTGGAGAAAGTATAAGTATTTTCAAGTATCCTTCACTTCCGCTACTATTACCATGTGTGTACTATGTGCAGAGGGAAAAGTTTTTACCTGAAGGTTGAACAGGAAGAATTGTGATCTTGTGATCTGTTCTTCTGAATTGAAAAAGCTAATAAGTCGAGGTAATAATATATAAACTTAAATTCCATAATCCCATCTTATTCATGATGCTTTTTTCCTCCTCTCCTGGTTCTTGAGTTTCTCATAGTTGGTTTTGCAATTGGAAAAGGAATAAGGCTGAAAATAACTGTGTGAGCTTTTGATCTCTTTGAGTGGTCTTCCTTGTAAACTTGCATATTATCTGGCTGGGAAAAGGATTTTGTTTCAACGAAGTATATATTCCTAGAATCTTTTTTATTCCCTTAGTTTTGAATTTGTCGAGTAAATAGTAAAGTAAAGATTTTCAACCACAAAAGAAATTCTAGAAAAAATTCAAGTAATTTCTAGTGTTCTGATAACAGCAAAGTAAAGGAAGATGACGTCAATGTCAAATATTATATTTTTGGTCTAAATATAAGATTCTGATACGATTGCCTTTCCTAACCCGGCTTAAATTTTTCCCGATCTTCAAAACCAGATTAATCTGGAGAAGCTAAGATTTCGCCAATGCGTTAATAAAGTAAGCACATGGAAAATAATTAATACAGCTTTACTTAAAAACAAAAGAGAAAACTTTTGTTTATAAAATTGTAATGTATAATGATTGTACTGTTTAATCGGTTTTCATGTAAATAAATTGGAACATCTTGCCTTTTTACATTTTAAGTATCATCACGTTAACTTTTGTTCAAAGGAATGTGGCATGCTACTGAAAGGTTTCTCATTCACGATCTCCATGCTATTCCATCACTAAATAATACTTATCTCTATCTCTATTGTTCAGAAGAAAGAGTCAAAAAGACAAAAGAAAGCTATCAAACACAGTTGCTCATTCAGTTCCAGGTGGTGAATGTACATATTCTATTTCATGTGTACTCACAGCACACTTACTACACCAACATGTAGATAAAACACAAAAAGGAGTAAAAAGATAGAGTTAAGTAAGATTTTCGTGATGAACAAAGAAAAAAGTTTTCCTTGTTCCTTTTTTCGTTGCAAATAGCCTTGGATTTTCAATAAAAATGAAAGAATGTATTTGCAAGTTATAAAATGCGTAGGCTGACTTGTAGTATTGGTATTTTCCTAGAATATATAACACATCATGTACAGCCGACATTATGATTTGTACCCATGTACCTCTCTTTACTCATCTCCGTTTCTTGTTCAAAAGTAGTAGTGCCTATCTATCTATTATCATTTTGAACAAACATAAACCAGACGTTACATAGTCGTGTACTACAAACCGAACATGACAAATGGTATTTTATTATGATTCTCATCTCCCTGTTAAGTATATTTATGTATGTATGCCATTGTTACATCAGGAAAAACAGAAGACGATTGAATTGGATTTGAGGAGTTGAAAGAAGACAAAAACGATTTGAGACTCCTTTATATTTTCTTGTATTTTCTTTCAAGAAGACAGAAGACGAAAAGTGAAACTGAACTTTACAACAAAAAAGGCAATCACATTATTACAGATACATAAAGGATATAACGCACAAGCTGGTTGGATCGGAAAAATAATAAGATGCGTGATAGGTAGGAAGTAGGAACATGTATTGTAGTACCTTATGTACGTAAATCTAGATCTTTTTATAGTACCTATTTTCTGAAAGAAAAGAGAGAATTGCTTCATGGGGCGAAGTGAAATGGGATTCCTTCTTCGAAAGTTCTTTTTTGTCGTACTACCAACATGTTACTTTTGCACATGTACATACATTTATTCAAGTAGTCTGAAGTCTGCACATGTTTGATAATGTTATAAAAGAGTAACGACGCAAATAAAGCATTTTCAATATTACTGTTGTAATATCTTAAAGAATTTGTACTGTTAATGCTCATAAATAAGAATGCAGTAAAACATCCTGTTAGATTCTGGAATTGCAAAATAAGGTCGAACCGAATGATGAAGCAATATAGCTAGTTCCAACATCCAATTTGCCCATTCACTTAGATTCTAGTTTTTAATAGCTTTTGTAATTCGAAAGAAAATAAAATCTGAATAAATTTACACGGAATAGAATTATTATCATTAGTAGTTAGCTTCCAAAACGAAATCTCAACCAGATCTTAGAAACTTGTTTTAAAATAATTAAATCATTTTAAGTCCTTAAATCTTATAAAGTATCTTGTTTATTTGTTCAGTGTGCAAATTTCTGCAAATCTGAAATTGAAACTCCGCAAAAACATCATTTCAAGGCTAACATAAGTACAGCGGATAACACCTTACTTAATCTTGTACATATTATATGCAGAGTATTTGGTGAAATTAATAGGTTTGTATTATACATTGAGTAAATATTATCACGAAAATACACGGTACGTCATAACTCTTGTGTGCGTTTTCCTGTACTATTTATAGGTAATAGAGTAATTTCACGCAAAACTTATTTGCTCGTTGTGTATCGTCTTCTCCTTTTTGTGTGGGACAACGCAAAATTCCATTTCATTTTATTATGGTTACACCAAAGTGGGCAAGCTATTTTCCATAAACGCTTTTAAAATGGAAACAATCTTGTTTCATTTCATTGTGTAAATTACAGGAGAGAAACACGACACAAGATAATACCTAACAAAACTGCTGGTTGTATAAAAGGTGAACTCTAAAGTATACAGCTTTCCTCCTACAAGAAGAAGAACAAGACACACGGAACAAACTAGCCAGCCAACCCACCCATAATATTCAGATGCAATTTAAACCGTGACATGGCAAAACACCAAAGCATATAAAATAAATCTCAGTTTTTACTTCCTCTATTCTATTTCTGGTTTGCTTACAGCACTATAATATCATCCTATCCTTTAATAGGATACCCATGCCATTGCATGCATCCTT
This sequence comes from Entomobrya multifasciata, assembly GCA_034693345.1. Classification (NCBI taxonomy): domain Eukaryota; kingdom Metazoa; phylum Arthropoda; class Collembola; order Entomobryomorpha; family Entomobryidae; genus Entomobrya; species Entomobrya multifasciata. Next base: position 22,971 of record JAQFXM010002172.1, read on the forward strand.
GCATGCCTGCTGCTACCTTAAACAGCAGCATCTTCTCGGTAATTTATCAAATGAATTGAATCACCTGCAAACACGCAAAAACGAAGACAATCTCTTCTTCTCTCTCTCTCTTCGTGTAACACCAAGAGCGCAGTTATGTACTAGCTTATGAATGTATGTAGTAAACAAGTAGAAATTATGTCCGGGCTCCAGAGAGAGAATAGGAAAGTGAAAGTAGGAGTTGAGCTTATTTGTATGAGCATTTACGACCAGCAACTTTTCCATTTTACGTCGACGGAAATTTTATATATATTCTGGCATTTAGGAAAGCTGCAAAACTTGAAGTGGTGGTGGTTGGTGGGGGTCTATATATATGCACTCAACAGCAGAAGTGTATGCATTATAAGCCATAATAAGAGAAAACGTTTTAATGGTGAAAATATAAATTAGGGCAATTGGAATCCCAGCCAGGCTTTTGGCTTTGTTGGCGAGAGAAAGTCACAGCCAAACAACGAAATGAGTGTCTGTTGTTTGTTGTACTTTTCGTTCTTGTACTTGTGTAGTGTAAGCTATAAGAATGTAAGAGATGATGATAATAGTATATAAAATGAGTATAGTGGCCAGTTATATCAAAATTGTTATAAGCCACCAAAAATGTTTTGTACCTTTTTTTATTCATTCATTTTCTCTTGTGGCTGCTGTTTACGGGCCAAATTGCTCAGTTTTACTGCTACCCTCTTTTAATGCATACACCGCACCTAAAAATGAAGACAACGCAACGACAGAGTTTTCTAGCGACCCGTTATACAATACACAACAGGCTTAAGTATTTTGAGCGGACAAGTGACGGTGGTAGAGAAACACAAACAACAAGTACGAAAAATAATGGGAGGTATTTTGTTGTCGTGAAAATTTTAACAACCCTTTGCGTTGCATTTAGTGCTGCTGTTGGTTAGAGAGATGTTTCTCTAAAAAAGATACCGTGATTTTGGGTGTATTGTGTAAAGATATCATTTCAAAACTCTTTAGGCATAAGTCCCTGCAAAAATCTCCAAACAATAAAGTTGGATTACACTTTAGGTTGTACACTGAAAAAGAGAATAGTGAGCCAATGACTCATAAATTGAAATGTCCACAAGAAGAAGCAAAACTCTTTCCAAAGATATGTATGACACCGCATACTACATAGTTATATATATTTTCATCAAAACATACATACTGATAAAATAACATTCCAAAAAACTTGCTTATATTATGTAATGATCCCTTGTATGATAGTCGATTTTCTTCATTCACCGTTTAACCGGCGGTTATGTACAAAATGAGAAGACTAACAAAATGTAAGAAAATGTTGTTGGCATAATTTCTTATTTTCTTATTATCATTGTCGGTTTCGTAAATAGGATTTCGACAGGCTATCAGATTTTCCTGGTTTTTGCCTTATAACTAAAAGAATTACAGTTTTTCAGGTAGCTCATAGCTATGCGCATGATATATGAATTGATTAATGAAAAAGTCGAGTTGCTGGTTTGGTAATTAAATTAATCTTAAAATCTAAATGCATTTCTCGCGCTCACCAAAATTCTAAAATATTATTTCTTTCATGTTATATATTTACGAGTACTGTCCCGTGTATGTTGAGTGAAATTCATGTAAGATATTTCGCAAAATTATTTCTCTCTGATGACAGCAGTGTGACCAGTTTTGGGTTCGAAATTTCTATACATGGACAAATTATGTCAACATGTTCCAGAATCGGGACTTATTTATTTGTCCATCCTGAAAAAGATGCTATCGACCTTCTTAAAGAGAAAGCATTCATTTGTCTCTGCTACTACCAATTATTTCCGTTAGAAACATGGTAGAAAAGAATTAATGAAATTACAGTAGTGAGCGAAGAGATATGGTGGTTATGACATGCACTCTGAATGACAGATAGTTACAAGATAATTAACACAGGTCGTCTATCGTCCTTCATATTCAATGAAAAATCAATATATTAATTTCCATTACTATTCCGGTCAAAAGCCCTTTTCATTCAATTTTCTTTTATTAGAGATTTTCGATAGTGTTTACTAAGAAATTTCTGCACAAAACATTGTTCAAGCTTACAAATATCTCTAAAATACTACCACAAGAAGGAATAACGTGTACTGATGCTAGGCATTTAAAGCAATTATTTTTTAGTATGAAGACTCTGTTTTAGTGTCCTACGCATTCCTTCACTTTTGATTGTCTTCACAAAGTTTTCCCCCAAGTCACACTGCTTGATTTAATAACAATCATCACGAGAGTGGTTAACTGCGTCGAATGTTATTAAGATTACGACCCATTAAAAATCTGCGCCATTTCTTCAGTTTTACTACTGAAGATCCCCTTAAACCATGTGATGATGATGTCCTCTCTATTTTATTTCCTTTTTTAAGAGAGAAGAAAGTGCTAGGATTTAGGAATGAAAAGAAAGTTTTTTTCGAGCTTCACATACAACCAGCAAAAGATAGGTAGGTATTTGGTACACATCTTCAATCAGCTTCTACTTGTGGGTCAGTTTGTAGATACATGAGAAAACAGGCAGTCACGTTGCATTTTTCCCAGGATCCAAATCCAAACAACATGCTCAAGCCTAAAGACAGGTCAATTCCAAAAGACCAAGTTGATTGGCTAATAAAATGAAATCAACTTAAAAAGGGGGAAATGGTCGTAATAACGATCACGTGAAAGGAAGAAAATGAAATGTGAGTCGAACCCTTTCCCTCCTTTCATTTTTATTTCTTTTCTTCGTTTTTCTTCCTTTTTTATTATTATTGCGTCTGCTGGATTTTTTAACTGCGGTGCTTTTATACTCTGTCTCTGTGTTTATTGTCAATAACTATTAAAGCATTTCACATATTTTTATTATTCTACTATACTGATTGCCTTCAAGCGAACAAAATAAAATTGATGACAAAATAAATGTTTATAATGGCCATGCTTTGTTGCCTGATTGAAATAAAAGCACACAAAAAAGCATATTGAATGCAGAATAATGCACAAGGCCATACTGTGGATTAAATTAAATTATAAACAAGCTAGTAAAATGCATGAGGTGAGATGTGGTTGGGAGGAAAGAGGCACGAAATAGTCATTATCATTATCAGCTTCAAAGGGACCATCCATTTACACGAGAGTGCTTGATTATTATATTATATTTTTACTAAGGGCACACGGTGTCATGGAATAAGCAGAGATCAGTTATTATGCATTTCATCTTCTCGGGCTATACTGATCTTGCTCATTCCATTGGCGCGTAGCATAATGTGTTCAAAGGTTGGTGAGCACCAATGCACACATCTAGAAGTAGAGCAATGAAGTGAGGGAAATCAAGGTGCATTGTTTTCAGCACTCAAGAGGGAACGCTATTGTGAAGTAATT
>JAQFXM010002173.1:0-26358 GCA_034693345.1 Entomobrya multifasciata
CTGAAGCTGAGCTCGAAGGGCTCCAGGTTACTAACACGCCACGTAGTGTGTAGTTATGGCACTACTAGCGCCCCTTTCCCCTTAAGCAGAGCAGTTAGCTTTTAGAAACTATTACAACATAAGTTAACGCATTGGTTAGAATATTATAATTTTCAAAATATTTTAAACATTAAATGAAGAAAAAATCAAAACTGGTAGATCTAAACTCCAGAATAAAATACCAGGCTGAATTGGGAATGTTTCTTTGAAGTAGATAAACTTAAAGCCCTACTCCAGGCCTACTTCAGCAATAATGGAACGAACAAAAAGAATTTAATGCAATTCATCGCTTTCGATGTGTGCATGCAATATAAAAATCATAAATCAAGACAATCTTTAGCCCTTCATTCCGACACTTGTCAACGCCGAAATTACGGATCCAGCACCCACATCCCCCGGACATGCTTGGCCTCTGGCTATACACGAACCAGCCGTTATTCCGGTGGCAGTGACTCCCACACAGGAAGCTATCGCCAAAGGAATTCCAGCTCCAAATATGGTTGCCGCAACAAAAGCTGCTCCACCAAGAACAGTGACAAAAATGTGTAACAACAGCAGTTCATACAGCTACTGCCCATCTTGATATCCTCTCTTGTAATAAAAAATGATCTGTACTGTAACTGTAACAGAAAGTTTATTTAGATTTCTTGAAAAAAATTATGATCACAGCTTATGCTATTTTTTAATCGTTTTTATGATGCAAGAAAAGATTTAAATAATCATATTTAAACTTACTTTGTTAAATCTTTTCACAAAAATGTGTCTATTTTTTGTACCATATGCAATGTAACGTAACCAATTATGGGATTTAAGCACAATTCACAATCAATCAAGTATTCGTCGATCGTTCTGTATAGAGCTACAAACTCAAAGCAAGGACAAATTAATAATCTTAATTGCATTTGGTAGCCCAATTCTTTTGTCTTGTGTCACAACTTCACAACTTGTGACATGTACGCATACGAAACAAAAAACTACTGTGAAGTAAAAAGCAAATTATAGGTGAATGCATACATAATTAAAAGGAAAACGTTTCATTTCGTTTTGTGTGCCCATCCTCAGAGCAGGCGAATTTCTACTGCACCTTGTGTACGTGTATGTAGTAGTGCACGCACAAAGCACATCATGCAATCAATTAGACTCAGGTAAGTTGGGTAAAAAACCCGTTCCGGTAAAAAACGCAAACCATCCTACACTCTACTCTGCACTACACACTGCATTGCGAGCATATAAAATTAAATTACATTCCATACTACTATCTCTCAGCATCAACTTCATAGAAAAAGTACCAATTATCAACCAATATATGCAATTGCCATGCAGTTCATAAAAAATAGCTAGAATTTTTACAATTTGCTTACTTGTTACTTTCAATTTTCAAATTTTTGTATTTGTAAAATACATACGAAAACCATTTTTGTAAAGCCAGCAAAATGAACAAATTTAACAAACACAAACGGAGAAAGCAGAAAAATGATTCTTTAATTCTCCAGCCAAGTCCAATTTTTCATTCATCAACTTGCAGTGCAGACTTGTAGTATAGTATCAAGTTTCCCCATCAAAACAGCTTTGTACTTCGTATTATCGTATTGCATCGCAATCGAAACTTATTACACATTTCGGTATTCTCAAGACATCCAACAAAAGTCAAAATCGATGGCGGGTTCTCAGTTTACCAGATGCGTTCTCATCTCATCTGAACAACAACAATGCAATGTTTCCTTCTTGATAAACCTTGCAGGATATGATGACATGCTTTGACACATGGCTTGTATTGCATGAAAAATGTTTCGAAAAATAGTAGATTGATCAAGTGCAATTGCAAAGTGCTCCGAAATTAGTGAAATTAGTCAGTGCCAGTGTTCAGGTTAGTGTACAAATTTACGTAAGTAAATGCATACGTCCTTGTTCTTTATAGTTTATGAAATCAAGACACTTGCCTCAAAAGTTTAAAGATTCTACAGTACAGTATTTTGTACAGAATGAGTTTTCAGTTTTCAAATGGTTAAAGTTGTATATTTGTATAATTTTTAGAATATCATCTATACTCCAAAACCCCAGATTATTCAATTGTGTTCCTCACTAGACGGCATACGGTTCACGTTCAACCGAAGATTTACCAATGGTTAGTTAAATTGTTTGATTAAATATGTACACATGTAATGTAAATGGAGATACGATAATTACTGCTGAAACAATTAATTGACTTGTTCTTTTTTTAGATGCTGATAGTCATCATGTCATAATCATGGAACAAATGGTGTTCTATTTGACTAAAGCAAATAGAAAATGGATTTGGACAAGGAGAAGAAAGATGAAGCTCCGCCCGAAAATCCCTCAAGCCCTGTAGGATCTTCAAGCTCAAGTTCAGCCGTTAGTGAAGTGGTTCTGTGGACCCATTCGGACAGCTCTGATGACGATGACGCTGAGCTGAACAAATCAGCCAACTCCATGCTGGATTTCCGATCCCCAACATTCAATCCACTTCTTGCTCTTAAATGTGAATCAGTTGAACTAGTACCTGTGGCCAAAGGCGCTAAGCAGTACCTAAACCTTCAACAGTATTCCAAAGCAGTTCCGTCTCCAAGTAAATCACCTCGGAAAAATGTACGTGCTATAAATGAATTGGCGAAGAAGGATGTCGACACCAAGAAACCAGAGGCAGAGAAGCCAGGACCATCTTCGTCCTCATCGTCCACTCCTCACTTTCCAATTCCCGGTCGACGCTGGTTACCTCACCAGCTACCAGTTTACAGACCACGGAAAGAACATCCTAACACAATTACATTAATGAACTCCTCAGATGGACCTCTCTCAGTTCTCAAACGCGTCATGACTCAACGAACTCGCATAAAAATTTGGACCAGAAATGAAAAAGGTTTTCGTGGTTTTCTCACAGGCTTTGTGGAGGCATTCGACAAACATTGGAACATAGCTTTGCGGGACGTTGACGAGCAATTCGTTAGGAAAAAGGTTATTAAGTTTCCCATCATTGGGGACAGTATTTGCGAAGAACAACTTGAAAAAATAAAAGAACAAAGTGAAAGTGAAGACAAGTTTACAATTCCACGAGCAACTTCTGACACGACAAGGAATAATAATGATGACGACAATGACAACAAGAAGAAAGAGCAAGCAATTTCCTCTGCTTTCATTAGGCTCAAGAACTACTTAAGGCAAAATGATGGGATAACCAGAAAACGAATGGGATCTACTTCTGCCACCACCACCACCGTTACCACAACCATCTCAACACAAACTAATAAAAACAAAAGCAGTCGAAAGAATAGCCCCTCATCATCATCTTTAAATGACATTGCCACCACCACAAAAAGTAAAACAGTTTATGTTGGTGACATGGACCCACTTTCAATTTGTCGAACTGGTCTAGCAAACTTAAGCCTGCGAGATGATATTCATCAACCGAAAAAACATGATGATTCTTCATCCTCCCGACGATCTACACAAATAAAAACTAGAATGTCGACAAAGATAACAAAACCTGATATAGTACAATGCCATCAAACAGGGAGAACTACCACTGGAGGAGCAGAGTGTTCTTCATCATCTACATCTGCTGCAGCCTCAGCTTCAGCTCCACCACCATCGTCAACTTATTCCACTCAGCAAGATCAACAACAGCAGCAGCATTCACCAAATATCATTTCCAGAACGTCTCTCAAGAAGAAAAGTCTCACGGTATTCAAAACACCATACGAGGACAGTTTCGGTTTTATGGTCGTTGCACAAACGAGAAAGTATGAGCTTGTCGAACGTCATGTAGGCCAAGTGCTTTTAATGGGAAATGATATTGTTTTTATTGAGACGAGTCCCAGTGGTTCCTGACGATGACGACAAAAAAGGACTAAAAAAAGAAATTGCTTCCTCCATGAAACTAATATACATGCAAGAAAAACAAGAAAAAGAATATGAAAAGGGAGAAGAGAGAGAAGTAAGAATGATGGAAAGTATGGATGTGAGACAGCTTTAAGAAGATAGTTGCCTGCCATCATCATCATCACTGCCACCACTTTACTATACCACCAGGATCATCAAACCAGCAGCCCAGCCAGCATAACGTAAAGAGTAAAAGCAGTGCATATTATTTCAACCTCAACAAAAACGGATGAAGGAGGATGGAAAAAAGGAATTTTCTCTCCCCTTCTCTCCTTATGCTTTTCTCACAAAGGATTAAGAATTCCAGAGAAAACTCCTCTCTACCATTCCATCTTTTTCTCTCTGTAAATCCTTCTGCATGAATGAATTCCTCTCTTCTTTTTACTTAGCACCATCATCATGTATATGTACTATGCTACGGACACGACACAGTGAAAAAAGTGAAAGCAAGCGTGCAAGTTTTTCTTTTAAAAACAAGCGATATGGACAAAAGTGTACATGTTTTTGTATGATTATAGGGGTTGTTGGCTGTTGGTAGTAAAGATGATGATGGTGAAAAGATATCTATGTTTTTTGGGGATAGATTGGAATGGATGCTGCGGAGCATTCTCTCAACATCATCATCAACACACGCTACTCCTCCTGAAATTACCCATTTGTTCAGAATTCCCACGGCCACACGTAAAAAAAAGAAGAAGAGAGAATGGAAAAAAGGAAATGAAACGAGAGAGAAAAGAGAGTGGAGTGGATTGAAGTATGTGATGACACTGGTACCATACTGCTGGTGGTGAGGCTGTGTGGTGATGGCGGCGGCTTCGGTGGATGATGGGTGATCCTCTCTTTTTTTCTTGTCTTGTGATGTGAAACAGGTCGGTAAAGTGTGTGAGTGGAGAGCTATTATGAACAGAGGTAACCTGTCAGGACAAGCTATTCAAGTTACTCGTTTGTCGTGGCAGTGGTGGTAATCTATCGTAAGCATTCCTCTTTCACCTTTCACCATCATATCTACTAGCAGAGAGAAGAGCTCCCCATCTACTATTGCCATCATGCTGCCACCAGCAGCTCAAGAACTCAGAGAGAACTCAGCTATCAAAAAGAGACAGAGAGAGAAAAAATAAAGGGAAAACAACAAGAAGAGCTGTCGTAGTCATTGGACTGGGTAATTTTTTTTCCTGGAAGGAGTGCAGAGATGAGAGAGCAAATATAATAATATGGGATGAGGAAAAAAAGAACATGATGGTTGATGGTTATAGTTATGACTTGGCTTGGTTGATGCTGATGTGATGCTGGTTTCCCTATTTCCCATCATCATCTTAGTCCAAACATGGTAGGTAGGTTTTTTAAAGATATGTATTGTCATTAATATTACTACCAGTTTTTCCTTTCTCTTTTGAGAAGTAGTGTGGGTGTGCGGGTTAGATGAAGGTAAAAAAGGAGAATAAGATGAGGAGACGTCGAAGAGAAAATACTTATTTATACATGCACCATTTTCTTTTTTTGTTTAACAGTACATTGTTTTTTAAAGGGACAAACGAGGAAGATGAGAGGAAAGAAGCAGGCCAATTTTTAAGAAAAAGATAAAGAAGAGGAAAATGATGATGGCGGTGATGGCCTCGTTTGTATACAGTCGGTAAATATACCAGCAGACAAAAACACTTTTTATCCTTCAGGGCACAGATAAGAATTGAGACTGAAGTACAAAGTGATGATGATGGTATGGTGTCATGCTTTCTTATGTGCTTTTTTTGTAGTAGGAAGGAGTTGGTATGTTCAGCGTAATTTTTTCATAAATGGAATGTGAAGAAAGAGTGATGGAACTTTCCCTTGTAAAGCAATCGTTTACTCTGGTGGCAATGCTATTAACATGGTTAGTTGGGATTCCTCAGAAGCTATGGAATAGGAAGGAAGAAGAGAACAGGGAAAACGGAGGAGTGTGAAGCTGAAGCAGGAGGGAAAAGGAAGAAAAAGAGAAGAGCGGACTCCGGTTTATGTCAGTTGCATCGGCAGCCGCACAGAAGGCACACAGCTGGTGATAAACCGCTCCGGAAAAGGTTTCCTTTAAAAAAAGCAAGAAGAGCTGCTGCTGAAAAGTACGCTGACGTTGTTTGCGTTTTTCTTTGAAAACTCAGTCAAACCAATCCACATGGCCATTTTTATTACACTAACCAGATATCTCAGCTCAACACAGTATAACAGTCATCATCACTGTAAAAACGGGCTTTAGAAGAGAGCTGTCGTCTCGACTCCTGTTTTTTTTCTGATCAACAGCAACGGAGTGAGTGGGTGCTGCTGGTGAAGAAAAGTTTTTTAAACTTTCTCATTCCCTTTCGTCTGCATCTCTGCAAGTTTCTGATAGTCTCGTCAGCTCTTCTCTCTGATCTTTTTTTACTGGTGGGCTTCTGCTACTGATGCTGGTGGCAGACATGGTCTGTTTTTTGTAATCTTCAAAATCCATACATTCAAACAAAACTCAACAGCAAAACATTCAATCTGGACGGTTGTTTAAAAAACACTGTATAGCTGACCAAAAGTAAACGAATTATCAAGAAGAAAACAGAGAAAATACTCCGTACAATTTTTGGGCTGAGGGAGAGCGAGAGCTGAGTTGAAAAGTGTATGAGAGAAAATATAACAAACTGTTACATTGTTTACTGCTATGTTTTTACTGTGCCCTGTTACTTAAGTTGACTTCCGGTTTCTCACAAGAGTAAAAACAGAACTTGGGAATATTTATAGCAAAGTTGTAAATAAAAAAATATTAATGGATAATCGTTAAAAAATAAAACTTTTTTTGTCCATATAAGTGTGACTTTTCTTACGGCTCTGATTCTGTATCAAAACTTTTTATTGGCTTTGTCAAATCTTTGAGAAGAAAGGTAAGAAAAAAGTCAAAATTATTTGTAGTCTGTAAAACTCTATTTATATTGTAGTTTCGTAAAAATAAAACTGTTTTGTAAACATTTTAACGAATTTCACTTAAGCAAACTAGCCATTAGCATAAAACGTCGTCGTTTAATTTTTATGATTGTCACACATGTATACATAAAGAGCCACACACGGCTCTTTTCACTTGGTAATTTGCACACCTGTCTTGTCTAATTTAACCATTTCGTCTACATTCCAAATTATGGCATTTTTTCAAACAGAATCTGGTTTAAAATTCCAAAATGTTTATTCCGTTAGTGGAATATTTAGCTCACCGCCACCATACTTATAAGGATGTGATGTGGCACATGGCTTGTTTTATTTTGCATAATATGAGAATTTGACAGTTGTTTGGACATTCATTATACGATGATAACAATCAGCCTTGTGGAAAGTCTAAATACACATACAATATAATAATAGCTCTAGCCTGCGAAATATTTTCTTCTTGTTGTACTTATATCAAGTTTCGTGTTCAGATGGCTCATTTTCTCACTGTCTTCAATAACATGAGCGTAGCAAAGGTTTACTTTTCCTTTTAGCATTTTTCTTGCGAACTGTTTCAGGTGTGATATGTTTCAAACAGCTGCACAGACCACCACCATCATCATCCGTATCAAGAATTAGTCATACAACTCGTCATCCATGATACATGAAGTTTTATATGATGGGTAATATAGGCATATGATATGTTTGGTCAACCCCATTTCTCTATTATAAATGGGAAATGTATGAAGTTTTCATGGCCTTTAAGTAAAAAGCATGTGTACAATTTTACTTTGAAATAGAATTCAAGAAGATATAAAAACACAATTTGGTAGAAATGTTCATATGTACATTACATTGTGTGTCATCATCATTAAATTTGTTGACGACTATAAAAGTGTAATCACGACAGACGCACCTGAGCTTTCCAAAACCATATCAAATTTTATTTATTGTTAGTGGAACATTAAAAGGAATATATTATTTTAGAAAACTGACTCATGTTACTCATGTATGAGCAATTACTGTAATAAAAAGAAATTCCGTGAAAGTTCCAATTACAACACGTGCATGATTATTTTTAAGATTCAAAGTTGGTTTTAAAATTTGACGTGTCTTGTAAATTATCTTATACATCCACACCAATTATTTCTAACATACATATACATATTTAAAATTACTACACAGCATATTTAAGGATTTTGTCCTCTTGTCACTGCTTCCAAGTACAATCAGTCCTGCTTCCAACTTCCATTATGTCACTACCGGCGGTACGCAACAATTTTCCATAAATGAACCCTGTGACAGTTCCAATGGCTGTTGATCTTTTTTCCTTGTGATTAATTTACGCAAGAAAATGTATCATCAAGAAAAAATGACAAATGTTGCGCTCGTGCATGGTTTATTTAATATATAGCTATACTATACATCTTTTTTTGTTTTTATTTCCTTTCCCAGCAGTATGAGCACAAGTGCACATCCATTACTAATAAATTAATACATTTTTCTTGTCTCAACTTCATCATCATCTTCTTCCTTCACCATCTTTCTTTGGTGGCCAACTGCAGTGCGCATAAATTTAACTTTTTTTTCGTTACGCTTTTTCCCTGCATGAAAATAGGTAAAGTTAAATAGGTACAAAGATCACGTTCACTTTCATTTTTCCTCCTCTCTTTGACTTTCAATTCCAATCCTTCCAAAAGCTCCATAACATTATTAACGCCATCCAGAAAAGCACTCATTCCATTCCTTCCTTCTCTTCCAAAACTTGTGAACTGAAGAAGGACAGAGAAATATACCATTTGCTTCTCTCTCTTTAAACCTATAAACTTATGCCGGGGATGAATGATGGAAAGCCAAGTGTTACCTCACTCTGCTCCCTGGACTTCTTCTCTCCCACATTCCATGTGTGCCATCTTTTCCGGACAGTTTTGTTTCCTGAAATAGCCCTGGCGTTTGTTGGTTGGTGCCATTTGGCACGGCACTGTACATTTTTTTCCTTTTTCTTCCAAAATCCACGTATGTATGCATGTTGTTCGTAAAGACCATGTTGTCCTTCACCAGCAGCAGCAGCCTGCATGTGACAACAGCATTAAAAAGAATCTTCGTCGTACGCGTACCAGTTAGCCCTGTTCTCCAACGACAGACGTCGTTACACTTTCGTTGCAACAACACATTTTTGTTAGTAGTCTTGTGTGTAGTAATTGTATTGTGTAAATTCGTCTTTGCTGTTTGTATTATGCTCTGCCTGATGTTACCTCTCCCTTTTTCTTCCACTTGTGTTTTTTCGCCTCTCTGACTTTTTCTTCTTGTGCTCAGGGGAGGTGTATTTGGGGGAGTTACCATATAAGAATATATGAATCCATGTGTGCCGCTGCCGCTTCACTCTTTTTCTCACTTAAATCAGAGAGTTTAATGGAAACAGGATGAGAAAATGGTGCGTTTCTTGTAGTTATGTTGTATATGATGGTATCGTCATCTCTTCTTGGACTGCGAAGAATATGGCGATACGACCGATGAAGTTGGTGACACGGCTGCTTTGCTACTATATATTGCTGCATAGCCTGTATGCATACATAACTAACGATTTCTTTTCCTGCCACTAATTTTTCTTTTCGAAGATGACGGTTCGGTTGGGAATTGAAGATTGTTCTTTTCTCTCTAGTTGTTACTTCATTTTGTAAGAATTCTAGGGTTTTTCAGTGTAATATGCTTATTATGAAGAAAACAAACGAAGAAGCTTTACATTTACATGAGGGACCAGATTGCGTGTTCATGTTCTTATGTTGATTGTATGTATTGTGTTGCGCTTGGGTTAGATACATATATAATTTACCGGCTTATATATTGTTGTGAATGGCATATTGCCAAAAAGACAAGAAAGCGTAGCGGATGTTTCTTGTGGAGAAAGAAATCATGAAAGTACTGCAACACAGCTTTACTCAAAATCCAACAATAAGGCACCAAGTTTTGTATGCTGTAAAGAATTTTCATTAATTGTAAGCACACCTATCTCACACCCTAAAATCAGATTCTTGTCAAAGTTCAATCAAAAAGGGCATCTGGGAAAGCTACTTGAGCCTTAAAATGCAAAGCAATGTGAATGGGAGTTTAAAAAAGATTTACTTAAAGCTTAATTATTTTTGTATAGTTCATTAAACCATTGGTTGTATCACAATGCCCTCATGTCGTATCTGCGACCACTCGTCGGTCACATCAAAGAGGATTATCCCCCGCTGTTTAAGCGAGTATGTCAACACGCACAGCGAAATAAATGGAATGAATGGAGAGTGTATGTAAATTTTCATTCAATTCTATAATACGTTATGCTATCACCAAATGACAAGTGACTTGATCGAGAAGTCCCTTATCAATACTGGCCACACAAAGTAGCATCAGCATCCAAGGAAGAAAAAAATTATGCCGACAGACAAGCCGGGTGAACCTGCTGAATATTCAGTAGTAGTCAAGCAGGGCTTTCTTTCTCAACAAACATTGTGGTTATATATGATCAAGCTTTCTCCTTTTTCCAGGAATAAAAGATTGATTTTTTGGAGTATTCCCAATTCCCACTTTTCTCTTTAAAGCTTGTTTGCACAAAAAAATGTATGGTTCAAGTGTGATATGGAAAGAGTTGAAGGGACTGTGTTTACGTAACGTAATGCAATCAGAATCACAGACTACCAGTTCTGAATCTCTCACAACACAATAACTTACGATTAGTCCTTCTGGTTGGTAATGTGAGATGAGAGAGGAATTTCTTTTCTTTATAGAACTTGGCTTCTTGACTTTTTTTGCTGTTCTGCTTTGTTTGATTACTGCCTCTCTTTAAACTGAACAAAATTTCCTTTGCATAAAATATTTTTATGCATGGCTAATACATCAAAAGAATGGGAAATATAAAAGAATATAAAAAACGAAGAAAAATGAGTCAGCAAGCAAAAAAATAATCATCTTGGTCCACACACATAGGAAAATGGTACATGATACAAGTACACAGCAGCAGTATCCTTATCATCCTCAACCCTTTCGAACATTTGTCTTTTTGGAACCATTTGCTGCAGTCCATCATAATCTACTATATTATAACTTTGTGCAAAAAAAACTAATTGAATTGAATTCTTCTTGTTGTTGGTTGACTGTCATACTCATGCTATACTCCATATAGTTTATGAAGAAAGAGAAGAAATCCCTTGTGGTGATTATTACATGGCTGCCTAAATTTATAATATTGTCATCAGATGAAAAGTGAAACCATATGGCGCTCTATAAAATACTACGCCACACGACAAGACACACATGCAATCCATTAAGAAGCTCACAAGGCAAAAAAATCTGATATTCCCTCTCTTGTCTACTGGATTTTTGGTGCTGGTTTGTGAATTTATGAGATGCGGTACATGAAAAGTGTGTCTATATATCTTTACCCCTTGTACCTTGTCTCTGATGATATTTTACATGTGGAACGCACACACACCTATTCTAAATTTTTATGACCCATTGTTTGGCTTTGGACCTAAAATAAAATAATATTCCATTCTTTCTTGCAAAAAAATTAATTTGCCAAGAAGATGATGGCTCTCTGTTCTCAGAGATGAAACTTTGGAAAGGAAAAATCTGACAAGTCCTCACCACATCCGTGTGGTATGCGTCTTGCTTCACTGTTACCATCTTCTTCATGCAAAGAACAGAACTGTGCTAAAAATACTTTAAGAAAAAGTAAAAAGAATATTTTTTGTATTATGACGGCTGACGATGGTGGATAACTAGTTAGATTTTGAAAAGTTTTCATGAAGTAGCGCGTAAAATAATAAAGTATTTCAGTCTATAGCACTCCACATTTAGCCCTTTTCAAGTTGGAACTATCAACGCGGACTTTTGGATTGTGCTTAAGAGTTTTATTAAGCTTGAGCTACTAAATGATAATCCTTTGTGATGATCCAATCCAGAAGACGCGTGTGGTGTTGGCGGTGATGGTGGTATACGGTTTGGTGTGACAACCAAAATTTTACTTTTCCAAACATCTGCTTCGCGTCGTCTTTTTTAAAATACATTTAGCTGAGATCTTTGTTCACATACTGTATTAAGAAATCGTCGTGTCCATTTCTCTTTCTTTATATGAATTTACATACAAAAATGTGTAGCAAGCTACTAAACAATGTGTTCTCTATCAGGGAAATATTTTCTCTTTCTATTTATGATTGAGTAAGTCCAGGTGATGCTCTCCAATATTTTATCAAGTCAAGCCAGTTCATACCTCAACTTTCTAGGAAGTCATATTTTTATGACTTCTTGTTGTGTGTGTATCGTTTCAAGTGTCGACACCACACCAGTGTGCCACCACCACCAACGCTACCGTATGAGTAAGAACATTTAATTTAGGAAAATGACGATGAAGATGATATAATGCATAAGGAAGATATATGAAAAATACAGTAGCACACACGTAGACATTTGTCCCGTTTTTACTAAGAGAAAAATATAAATATTTAAGAAGATGAATGGGCTTCAGAAGAAAAGCAGATGGATTTCTTTTTCTTCGATAGTTATAGGTATACACATACACACATACTGCTTTTCTGTTTTTTACGCGACATTAACCAGAAAAACGTGGTTTTGTACCATAAGCTATTGTATCTTCTCCGTCGTAGCACACCAAGCTTTGCTTTGTGCAAACTCATAAGATACACATAGCCTACTTTTTGAGAGAATGATGATGACGTTACCTTACTTGCCGACTTTTTCTCTGAAAGTTAGGTAGACATTGAGATTGAGAAGGTGAGAAGCAGTTTTAGTAGTGGACCCTTCACTCTCTGTTTAGAAAAGATTACATAATCATTACAAAAGAGCAGATGAGACTTGAGATGAGTCGATCCATAAATGGACATAATATATCGGCGCGTGTGTGGCAATGCACTTCAATTACATTGAGAGGTCTCGCATAGGTATGAAATAAACAGTAAAATGGCTTTATAATCAAAACTAAAGAGGAAAATGGACAGACACATTATTATTTTTTACATATTTTGGGAATCTTGCGGGGTTTATGTCTCCCTTTTTGGTGGCCTAGCCTGCTGCTATATATCATTGGATCTCGCAGTCAGTCGCTTTATCCCTCAACACCTGTCTATTCAGGTGGATACAAAACTGATACGATTGGTTTTACAGAAACAGCAGCAGCAGTTGTGTCATCAGATTATATACTCTCTATTTTTTGCTGTAAAAACAGATTTTTCCTTGATTTCAATGCAAGTATAAAATGAAGATAGATATAGGCAGCAGGGTGTATGTTGTTTTTTTCTTCGTATTATAGGGCACAGGCAAAGCCGCAGTTGTTGTTAGGTTGTAAAAGCTTATAATTTATGAATTGTGGGTGATGTTTGGTTTCACAATTTGGAGACATTAATAAACATACACGCAGTAACACAAACACACACATCACTAAACACATGCATTAAAAATATATTTATTCTGATGGTGCTGTTGTGTCGTTCAGCAAAGTAGGGAAAAAAAAGTATTTATTTGCGAAGCAGTTGTCGCTCGTTTAATTTGGCGGAGCCAATCATGGAAGGATTAATGCACACATGAATGATTTACTTTTTATGATTTTTTAACCGGAGCAACATTTTGATGATGTGTAAATATTTCAATGATGCTTACATGGAATGCACACACATGCTTTGTGAGCTTCGATAATTAATTTTTTACTTGTAAAACTGCCATCGAGGAATCCATGTCTTTTGCACTACATTGGATTTTTATATGCCGATAAATTGAGACATTGAAACAAAATTGTTTAGAACAAGTAGCTTATATTTTGGAATGACATGCTAAGCCGTATTGCTAATATAGTGCTAAGAATAATGCATATGATTACATTATGACCATTCACATGCCTGCCTGCCTACCTGGATTCAAAGTAAAGTTTATAAAGTTGCAGCTGAACTTCCGCTTTATTCAACTTTTTATATAAATAAATACCTACGCATAAAAATGTGTCTCTTTTCACTACAAAGGCTCAAAACGAGCCTTTTGTTTTGTTCCTTAAACAAATTATTCACGAGTGATCCTATCCTTTCCAGAGAAGAAAAAGGATCTAATATTTCCTACGAAAATATTTCAAACGCTTCTGAAAACTTCTCTTTGAATCGCCTGGTGTAAAGTTGTAAGATGAGATGTACAGTTGCATGCCTGCCTGCCTTTTTGTTCACCGGTGCAAAAGGAAATACTACACACAGTTGAATGAAAGAAATGCGAGTGAAGCATGTTGAACGTGTGTGTGCCTTGTGGCTTTTCTTCCGATATTCCATTGTGACCTGAACACAATAACGATACCGATGATATGCATTCCTATATACACATTTCAGGCTCGCATGTCGCATATATCTACCCTATTAGATATATGTCTCAAACAGTCAATGGACTCTCTCAAAGTACATAACATAATACAACATATTATAAATTTGAAAGATGATTCTTTCTGTCAAAAAGAGAAGATCCATAAAACCCAGAAGGATCTTTGTAGATCTTGTTCAATGTTGTTAGAGGGTAGTTGATAAAAATGTGCACACGAAGAAAAACCATCAGCCCACAACCAATCCATGGAGAATCATTGACAAAAAACGATTTGTTATGTGTTATGTTATTATTATTGACATTTGGCTTGCCATATCATCATCATCACCATCGGTAGCAAGATCATCTCTCTTTTCTTTCACTTTAAACGCTAAAGATGACCGACCGTAAGACCCAGCTGGCCTTTTGTGGTGCCCTATGCCCGTGTAAAAAGCACTAAAGTTCACGGCTTGGCATGCCAGGCACTCACTCAGCTGCATTCCTTTCTTCTCCCTTTTGTTTAAAAGGCTGAGCTGAAGAAGAAGGAATGTTTTGCAATTCTTTCCATGTACAAGAAATGATGATGACGATATGACTGTATTCTATGGGTTTCCTTTTTTCTTCATGTGTCTGCAGACTGTGAGTGTACATTATTGTATGGATGTATGAATGGTTTTAAAAGTCCCCTTTTTCTCTGAGTCACCGTCACCAACATCGTCAAGATCAGCTGCACTCATTGTGTCTAGGAAATGGTCATTTTAAAAGTTTAAACTCAGACACCAAGACAATTTGAGTTTTAAGTTTTTTTCTGGTTCTATTCTTATCGTGTCATGTTCGTGCAAAGTGAGGGTGGGGATAAATTCCTTTACGGAAGACAAGGATAAATGGTCTTTATTGCTTGTTGTATGACACTGTAAAGATAAGGCAAGGTAATAAAGGTATGTACAACTAACGTATACGTTGCATCATATGCAATGGGATATCGCTCTTTCCTGTTTTATGATATGGAAAATTGAGACAGGCAGAAAGTACATGTACAGTTAAAAAATTATACAATGTATCGGAAAAATGCGTTCTCCTCCTCCACCTCCAAAAAGAAAACGACTCTTGGGGAACGACTCGTCATTTACGACGCAACAAGGTATGCATGTTTGTTATTTTCTGAATTAGAAAACAAAGAACAAAAGATGAACAGGAAGGAAAAAAGTTTTTACTCAGTATTTTATTTTCCTGGCACACCACTAAATGTACTTCCTTTCCTCCTCTCTGGCTTCCAGGCAAAATTTTGAGGGAACCCCTTTGATGTCAAAAATAGAAAATCTTTTAAACTTTAAACAGTTTTTTCTTTGACGATGATATTGTGAAGATGATGTAAATGCGTAATGAGTGCATGTTTGCTCATTGTATTGTGAAATTGGGAGAGGGCATCTGATTGGGGCAAGTTGAGACTCCTTCCTATTTTACCTACTCAATATTCTTTTAACCATATTTTTTTCTGTATTGAGTTCACATAACACCACTGCATTGTTTAATGTATTCAACTCTAGTCCGCATCATTTGCTTTTGCTACAGATCTCCATGAATTCCAGCAGTTAACAAAACAGCAGTGGTGGCACTGGCCTGGTTGGCAACATGTGCATATGTCAAGTCAATGCGAGTAGCAGAAAAGAACTGTTTTAGTTCCTCATTGACTCTCTACTATACATATAATTTTGGATGATGATATTCTGATTGTGAACAACTAGAATCCTTTTAAAAAGAGTATTTTTTGTAAGTGAGCGAGCAAGGACCGATTTTGAATGTAAATGTACTCGTCTCTTACTTACACACACATCTGTTTACACGAACAACAACAGCAGCAACAGACCTCTCCTCGCCTGTGTGCTTTTGTGTAAGTATCACCCAATCCATATGCAAGCAGGCAGATGCACATCTGCACAATCCGTTTTTTTTAGATACGCAGTGGCATCAGTAGAACAAAAAAATGATACCATACGATATGCCGTGCATATCCACACAATCCACGACAAATGGTTTGTTTCGTTTCTTTCTGAATTCAGAAACAATTTTTTTGGCATTGCAGCTTCTGCTTTTATGTATTTTTGTACTGACTGAATGAGTTCTATCATAATATCATTTTCTTTACCATCAAGACCAGAAAAGTAGGAAAAGAGCAGATCAGTCGACCCTGCAATATTATTGGTATTACCAATATAAATAGTTATATTGAAAGTACATACATTCATAACACAACAAAATACATTACTCTCTGTAGTAGTAAATTGCATTGTATATCCACCAATTTTGGTGTGTGGACCGGCAAGGCAAGGGGTTTGCATGAGACATAGAGAGGTAATATTAAACGTATTGGGTATTGTAGCTCTCTTTCACTCAATTCAATAGTCAACAGGGCAATATTTCTGTATAAGACGTGGACAGTGAAAAAAGGGGGCACATTTGCCCATTCAATTTGCTTTTTAGACGTAAAAGAACAAGAAAGCTTTTAACCATTCATTTATACCATCAGTTCATCATCAAAGCAAATTGGGTTGTTGTTAGTGGTGGTGGGATGTAAAAGACGACGTATACACACGTAAAGTTATGATGATGATAATATGATGATGATCCTTGTAGCAAGTTGGGTTTTAGTAGTATTGGAGGATTGGTTTTGTGTACAATATATTTTTGCTCTCACTCAGACATCATCATAAAGTTTTCATTAGAAAGTCAGTAGTAGTCAGGCTTCTGATCTGATCTGATGGCTGCTGCCACACTGTCTGTCTTTCTCTCTGGTTCGTTGTCGGGCTTTTTAGCATGTTGAACAACAAAGCTGAGAGTATAAAAGAATAGAATGAGTTGAGTATAAAGATAGATTTTGCACAATAAGTGTAATAACAAGATTATGAAACTGTTATTGTTATTGGTGGATATATATGGCTTTGCTGACACGTGGTGACGTGAAAAAACCGTGAAGTGAAGCCATGAACATAAAATAACTGCCTTGATTTGACTTGTGTCAGAGTTTTGTGTTGTGGGGCGACGTGGGATGATGTGGTCGGTGCTCTGCTCTGCAGATGAAATGTTACTTTTGTGCTAAAACTGGTTGTGTGACGAAGATTAACTTAATTTGAATAGATATTGCAAAATATATTTACAGACTTAAAGGAGTGATTTGTTAGGCTGGTTGGTGGACTGATGAGATTAGTGGTTAATTGGTTGACTTTGAATGTTTTAAAGAGAAAGTGAATAGATCAAAGATTTCATTGTGATCAAAGTTTAGTGAACTACCAAAGAACTGTCAATGTTGTAAAAGTGACATTGCATTGTAGCGTTTTACGTAGTAAAATTTACTGTGTATTTGGCAGATCAAGCAAAACAAATGATGCAAGATATTTTTCAATGCTAGTTGACAGACAGGAAATCCAAAGGCAATTATTAGAAAATTAAAATAAACCACACACACATAAGCACCGCTTCCTTTGATTATGAGATCTAATTCTCTGATAGTTTAACAGACAGACATGTGAAGTTTCTTTTATCGTGTTTTTTGTTGTGTGATCATAAGTCTGACTTCTATTGTAAAACACGAAAAATTAATTTGTACGAAAAACCCATAGAGCACAAAGTGGAAATGAAATCACGTCTGCTTTTGCAACAGGGCTTGATGGAAGGTAAAGTGATCAAAGAGGAACAGTCATCAGTGGTGGCAGTCGCCCACGGACCCTCCCCCTGCCCATCCCCTCTCTTAGCAGCCTCATCTTCAACTATTAATGTTGGTGGCGTTGTTCCTGCTGCACTACCACCTGGTAAGGAGAACCGCCGTGTGGGCTCACCCCACAACACCAACAACAACTCCTCAGAAATATTAACCCGGTCACGGAGCAAAGGTCAGTCATTAAAAAAATCAACCTCATTTATCCAACTTCTTTGCAAATAACATCACTCCTGCTTTCTTTTTTTATTTACAAAAAAATATATCAATGATGATAATTCAAGTAAGAAATTTAGAGTAAGTGTTGTTTTTTTCTCACACGAATTTTTTTTTTGACATCTGGTTTTACTTTTCTTGATCAAGTGACATCATCATTAACAGTACTATAATTTTATGCTATTGCATAGCATGGCATGCTTTACTTTATATTTTTCTGCTGCATTTGATTAAATTTAGTGAGAGAAACACCAACACTCCTCCTCTTACATTTCAAATCTCCTCAGTATACACAGAAAAAAAGAATTTTTTGAAATACATACATAAATGCAAACAGATGTAGAGGAGTTTGTTGATTTTAATGTGTAAAAACGAGTGACTGCTGCTGCTGAAGATGAGAAAAGAGAGTGGAGCAAGTGCACAAACTCTTTTATTTTTCTGTCACTGTCTGTTTGACTTTCTGTGTGCTCCTGTTTTTCCTCATCACCGTCAATAATTGGCCATGCCATGATCATTTTCATGAAGAAGATGATGATCATGATCATCATCTTCATCGTCCTGTGTTCTATATGCATAAAACATTAACAAAAGCCGTTCTCTAGCATTGTAAAACAGCAGCAGACGCACATGTGTTTAGTTTCTGTTGTTTGGCAGCAACAGCGGCGAATCATCATCATTATTATTAATAATATTGGTCCTTCTGTTTAATAACAAATAATGGTTGCATTCATCAGTAGAACAGCAGCAACAGCGGTGGTACCATTCGTTCCACAAAATAACAAAACAATAAACTTCACAGCAGCAGCAGTGCATATTAGTAGTCTTCCAATAACACAATCCAGAACACAGGAAGGAGAAGAAGAAAAAAATCTGTGAAAATCATAAAAAAAGTAATTTTTTCGTTGATCGAATCCAGAGTAGCAGAGATCCAAGAAGATGACATGAAAAAAACTGAATACAATGGAAATGATGGCTGGGTTTGGGTTACCAATTGAATCTCTGAACCTGATGATGTCATGCGATGATGATGATGGTCGTTTAATGCAACAATGGGAGCGACAGCGAACAGTAAATTGTCATAAAAAGCAGTGGTGTTGTTTGTGTGTTTGTAGTTTATGCTGTTGTTCTAAGAGAAACGGGGAAATGAGCGAACAGTTAGTTTTTTTGGGAGCTCTCTTCTCTGAGCTGATTATGCGGGTATATTGGCACTTTTTTCTGTAGCTGGCCAACTTTTATTTGTGTACAGACTAGACAGACAGATAATCTTGTTTGATGAGTTTGAACAGATTGCAGCGTCGTAGTATTTTGGAGGAGTCTGCAGCGTTGGTTTTTTTGAAAGATTTTTTAGAGCAATTTATGAAAATATGCTAGCACCAAAAGCACACATGTGTGTTACTTCAAGAGAAGTTTGTTCAGATGGTGGCGATGATTCTGCTGATGAGTTGAAGATGATATGGAATTTAATCAGAGGCATAAATGTACAGATTGGGTGTATGGGGCTGTTCATAAATTATGGAATACAAGTATTAAAATTCAGCTTCGATCTACTGATTTATTGGTAGTTTTTTGCACTTGTGGTGTAATTTTTCAAACTATAGCGTAGTTCAATGAAGAAGATTTACTTTTCTTAGGGTAGCATATTATGAGAAGCAGAAAGAACGTTGGTGTATCTAATACTTGTTTACATGTGTACTTGTTTAAAAAATTGGGAATTTGAGAATATTTTTGTTTAATAGTTAGTCAGAAAAATTGTTGTTGTTTTGCAGACTTATTTCTTTTTTTTTTGAGAAAGAGAGAGAGTGAAAATTTTAACCAGATGTGAAATGAAAAAGCATAGAAATTTACATAAATGCGCACAGATGGATGAATGCATCGTGAACTTTCAAGTCGACAAGCTCATCGACAAACAACATCATCGAAGACAGTGAAATGACTATCGTTATCTTGATTTACTAAAAATAAGAGATCTTTATTTTTAAAAATAAGTTTAGGAAGAAGAAGTTTTCAGAGGTTTTTACTGTGACTAATTCTTGTTTCTTGAGAGAAAAAGAAAGGGTTTAATGGTTCATCTGGTTGATGAAATACATACAATTTTGCTGTTTCTTTCAAGGATAAAAATGAGTTATTGCAGCCACCACGCATCATAGCCAAGCCAAAAATCTTCTTTAGTTTATCAGTTGAAGTACAAAAGTCTTTCAGAATTAAAAAAAATCTTCGAAGTGCGTGAATTTCTACTCCAGACCATACACAAAAGAAAATCATAGTCTCTCGTATGTACAATTTGTACTTTCATTTAATTGTATTGTTACTTGCAACACAGATGGTCCTTAAGTTCCCAGAATCTAATATTAGCATTTCTTTTGTTAAGTGTTACCTTATAACTAATTCCATTGTTCTGTGTTCGCCACGCCATAAACAACACCCAAGTCAAGAATTTTGAAAAGTCAGCGCATTCCATTTCTTAAAATGTCATGCGGGGGTGGCACAAAAAGCAGACACAAGCTAAACCCATTTAAAGAAAACGATGTGTTGGTATTTATTTGTCTCCTTTTTATTTTTTCCCGAAAAAAGAATGAAAAGCAAACGGTGAGCATGAGTGAGTGACGAAGTTCTGGCTGCGCTTTGTCTGTCAACTTTTGGACCCATCATGGTGTTCTTAATACGGCTGGTATGGTATATTTTCTCGGTGGAAAATGACTTGGAATATTTTTTGGGGGAAAATATGAGAAACTATTCGGAACTTTTTTCTTTTTTTGCTGAAGCCCGGGAAAAATGGAGAAAAACTTTTAGACAATAAAAGGCTTAGGTAATTAAGATGCTCACGTTATATGAGCAACAGAACGGATTGATGGGTGATGGGAAAGGGGATATGTTTAATGATAAGCGGGAGTCCACACAAATGTGACTTTAGTTGTTCACAGGGGATTTTTTCGGACTATATGAATTAGATGAGTGGGTGTACATTCCGAAAGAGTAACATATGGAATCCGAAAGACTAAAAACGTGAAGAAAAACGGAAGTAGCAGATTGCAACATTTTTTTCTGTGTGAAAAGAACAAGTAAATAATGCTGTTGTTGTCGCTGGCATAATATCATGTCAGTATTCGGAAAAAGGAGGAAGGAAGGAAACGATGAACAAGCTTCTTTCTTCCTTCCGCTTTGTTGCTTAATTTTTGTGTCCACTTCTCCCCTCATTCAGTTTTACTAGCAACTTATCATGTCTGATGATGATGTAAATGTAAGATATTTTGTGAACTTTACCGCTTTTAAAAGTGAAGCACATGTTGTGGAAGAAAAATGATGTTATCCATCCAGTTTGGTTGAACAGCGCAGCGTACATTACCATTTCATTACATTGCGTTTTTTCTATTAATACCATAAGTAAGTTTAGCTTGAGGAAATGACTCAGGAAAGAAATGATACGAGACAAGACACGTGGCCAAAAGAGGTAGAAACTGAAAAGGAAAAGGTGTTATCTCTTTAACGTATCATTTGCGTTACAAATACTGTGCTAACTTTTTATTTAGTTTTTATATTGAAATTGAAAAAAATATATTCTCTTGTTGTACCTTGTGAAAAGAACTCATAATTCTAAACACAATAATTTCAAGGAGCAGATGTTTCATACGTGGTTGGTCTGTCTGGTCGCCTGCAAAGGTATCCCATGCAACATATATATGCCCTTACATTACCCTTCCTTTCGTCATGCAAGTTATGAGAGACCCTCTCAAAAACGGAATTATTAAACATTACAAAATTTTGTTGCATGAATGATCTTGATAATCAACATCATCATGTTCATCTCATTACTATAATTATCAGGTATTTATATATTCCTACCCCTTCAATTTCCATTCTTATTGTGCGTGTGTGTCAACTTATCAATGTATGTATATATCATGTATGCATAAAACGTACATGACCTTTCCCTACTAACAATGTTCAAATAATAAAAAATTGCCATGTGTTCAGGTTGTTGAATAGACGTGCTTCCAATCCAGAAGAGTAAAGGCATGTCAAAATCATATTACTCATGGAGCATCATGTAAAGTAAAATGGTTTAGATTGTCACAAGGCACATAATTTTTTTTACCTCACAGACAGTCTTCCTAATAATTTATCCATATTTGCTTATATTTTTCACTATTTTACTTATCACTTTATATGCACTCAAGTTTAAATTGAGCCTTGATAATATACCTGGACCCAAGTGTGTGTATTGTGGTGTTTGGTATTTGCTGATGTGTAGGTTGAGCAGGTGTGCCTGGTTTTTTTTTGTGGTTAATAAAAGGACGGCTGCAGAAGAAGCAACTTTGCTGCTGGCTCCTCTATACAAAATCAACCAAAACACATCACAAAAAAACTCACACACAACACAATAAAAGTTTGGCAAGGAGCAGGAGCAGTTGTTGTCGGCCTGCTTCAATATGTGTACAAGTGCAGGGAGCATGGATAACAGGGCAAAGGGGCCTTGTACACATTTTTTCTGATATTGTATACCTTTTGTGGAACTTCATGTGGATATTTGTATAGAGATGACTTGGGGCTATTCCAAACCGTTTCAGAATGAAAACTTTTTTTTTCATTCTCCCTCTTGCTTTTTCCTCCATCTTCTTATCTTAATATGACAGATGGAGTGGTTTTGAGTGATAATTTGCTTGTGTGTGGTGGTGGTTGGTATGTTGTCATTGAATAAAAATTGAAAGCTGTCTTTGTGTGTTATATGGCTTTATTATAAAAAGGAACGATGATGATGATGATGTTAAATGCTACTACTAGACTGGGTGGGATGATGATGACGACGATGTCGTGCCATGTCACGACACGACACTCTCCCCGGTCCTCTGAAATTTTTATAATAGCTAAATAAGAGGAGGTGATGATGGGACCAGGATGATGATGATATAGTTATGTATTTTCTACAAGCTTTGTATGTGTAAGTTTTTGCTCCCAATTTTCCAATCTGCACATAACACAACGTCTCAACTCTAAATCCTCATATTTAAAGCGGGCTCAGGTTTTTCGGCGAGACGACTCTCTCAAGCTATTTTATATAATATGCATATATACAAAAAAAATCTATTATAATGCTAAATATGCTGGCATGAATAATAGCTTGTTTTAGAATCATGATGATTATGAGGTATGATATGGGCGCTTCCCGCAGCATTTTCTTTTAGTATTTTTTTCTCAGTTGTTAGATGATAACCTTATTTATGCACACATGAAAAGTATTTAGTTGAACAACAACAACACAGTAAAAAGCTGCACAAAAGTGGATGTGATGATGAGATTCTTTTCTCTGTTGCTGGTTTTGGTTCTCTCCTTGAAAAAGAGTATTGAAATGCAAATAATTTGCTGTTTTCACAAGGAATAAAACGTGCTTGTCAACTTTTTTTCTCTCATAAAAACGATGAAATGGAATGCTGATGGTATAGTGAAGGTGGTTCTTCTTCATAAGATGAGAGGGGTACAAGGGCAGTTGTTTGGTGTGTATGGGTACTTTGTCCCTTTTTTATCATCTCTTCCAGCATATAAGTGGGAGCAAGCTTTTATCGCTTCAAATCAGACGCGATGTCTTCTTTTTTCATTTGTGTGGATCCTCTAAAGCTCTCTCCGATTTCACCCATACACTTCACCTCGCCTTGTGTCTGTTTTGGTGTGTGTGTGTGTGGAATCATGCCGGTGTGGTGATGATGATGACGACGATGAGAATGATGGCACAAAGACTCAACATTATACACACAGCACCAAATGCTACCCGCACAACAGCATCTGGGTTCTCAAGATATCTCTTTTTCCAAGTATTCCAGTGGGAAACAGCGGAGTAGTAGCGGCTCCTCTTCTTCTGTTCTGTGGGTTTACTGCAATTGCGATGATGATGCTGGCGGTATTTTCTCTAGGCATATTTAGGTAGCTTACATTTACAACAAGCTAGGCGTGATCAAGTCGTAAAATAGGAGATCAGTATTTTGCACTCTACCACAACTACTCTTCATCATCATCATCATCAGCCACACAACCACACTCATACACAATTTTCGAGCAGAAAAAAAGATCCGAAAAAGCTTTCTGCTAGTTTGTTATTATTATTGGTAGTATACATACTTAATAAATACAATAACAACAAAGTTTTTTGTGGTAATGATAAGTGAGATGCTTCACCACTGCTTATATACTTTCACTGATGTGCTTTCCCTTTCGGTTGTTGTATATCTCTTGTGTACATACGCCAAATTCTCTGGTATTTAGTTTTCAGTTTTTGAAAAGTCTTCACAAAATTTTAGTATTTTCTCTCACGCTCAACATGATGATGATGTTGAAAAGTAAAAGTATAGTAAAGTAGTAATAATAAGAGCAAAGTCTCCAGTTTTTTTGTCACATAGTCAGTTTGGGTTGGAGTCGCATGTGTGTGCGTTGTGTGGTTTGATAATAATATGACGACGAAGAGAGAGGAGGTTGATGGCGGTGGTGGTGGTGTTGATGATGATGACAACGGTCTCCTCTTCTTTCTTATTCTCCCTTGGGAGAAGCCTTATGTTGGAGAAGAGGAGGAAGAGAGAGAGAGGGCTCATCTGCACCACCGAGATACTGCAAAGCCGGCTGTCATTAGAAAAGAAGCGCACGCCAAACACATACAGACATAGTGAGTCTCCCTGCTCATCTTACTTTTACCAGAATAAAATCTGCACAGCTTTAAGCTTTCCATTTTGTTTTTGCTGCTGCTGTGGCTGTGCTATCATCGTTGTGTGATGATGATAATGTGTGTGTTGGTAGACTGAGTAAGCATTCCTGCCATGAAAAGATACATTATTAGGCAATTTTAAAGGAATTGTGGAATTGTCTACGAAAATTTCATTTTGTGGTAGGTTTTGTAGGATAGCAGATTCCCTCTTCTTATAGTAGTTTTGAAGCAATAATAAAAAAGGGTATTAGTTATATGAGGTTGAAGACGATGAGATGATTCTTCTGAGAATTGGAAGATGTGTGTTTTGTGTGTGATGAGGTGGATAAAATCCCTCGTGTCACCTTTTGTAAAAGGTGTTCTTCCATTTTCCTTCCTCCTTCAACTCTGTTTTCTCTCTCTCTGTCTGACAATGAGCCATCTTCAGGTTTACTTTACTTATTATGTGAGGTTGCAACAGAAGCAGAGGGCCAGACCAGAGAAGAAACAAGTTTTTCATTCACATTATTATAAGGTAAACACAAAATGTTTGTATGCAATATACGTACTTTTTAAGTACAATAATAAGTGTGAACAACACGACCAAACCAGCAGCACCAGAGAAACACCCTCATACTTTCTTCAAGTCTCAAGTCTTTTTCAGAATGTCACATGCATTCATCCATATAAGAGAACTGAAGAGTTGGTCTTCTTTCTCTCTATTCCATCTAGAGAAAGTATGTACACAAGTGATAATGAGGGAAAAAGAAAAGGGTCTGCTTTTGTCGTCGATTTTCTTCTGGTGCCACTATTATATGTTTGGTGGGATGGAGGTACACATATGAAAAAGGTCTCTTTTAATATTACACACATATATTTATGTTATAAAAGATTCGCCTAACCTTAGAGAATAGAGACACTCTTTCTCATAAACTTCTGCTACTACTACTACTCACCAACACACTCAATTTCGGAGACAGACACACAGATACACGCGGAGTACTTTGTAAAAAAAAGTGTTTTCTGCTATTGGCGCTACTGGTGTGTTGTTTGGTGGCGATGGTGTTAAGGTAGAAAATAAGGAAGAGAAAAAAAGAACTTGGGAAACAGGACTCTGGAATGAATTCATATTCTGAATGAAGTTATAAGAATAATGATCATGTGAAAGGAAATATTCACAAAAAGTTATAAATCACAACTTCAAAACCAGCATCTTTACCAGAGAGCAGCAGCGGCTATATAAGCTCCTTCTCTGTATTCTGTATTGATTATGATTACAATATTATAACCAGAAATACATATGGGCCCTGTTATAATAACATTATCACCATCTTTCTTGTCTCTTTACTATGTTTTCACATGCTTTCTAAATATGACGATATACAAAGTGGTTGGTAGGTTGTGGTGGTGGTAATCGACTACATGAGAACAATGAGGGGTCGTACACAATCACCAAAGAGCGGTAAGCTATGCAAGTAGAAGCCTTCAAATATGTATGTAATATGCACGATATTTTGGCCAAAATATGCAAGTAAATATGCAAGATAAATTTGGTCTCAAACAAGCAAATAATGTGCTAAGTTAT
>JAQFXM010002174.1:0-26357 GCA_034693345.1 Entomobrya multifasciata
GCACATTACTTATCTTTTTTAAATAGGCTGTACCAAGATCACTTCCCAGGTAGTACCTCAGCTCAGAATAGGCACTGCGGAGAAGAGGACAAATATAAAGACAGATTGTCATAAAGCTTGACCTGTAATGTAGGTTTAGTACATAAATGACGAAATATACGTATGTATTACAAATTAAGTATTCATATTGAAGAAACTTGTTATGAAATCGCTGATAATTACAATTTTTATAATATTATAACAACACGTGAGTGGCGGTGGTGCAGTTTAAAGTGCAATGTCAAGGTGTCGAACGGAAACCACCCTATTGCATTTCTTGAGCTCATTAGGAAGGTGTGTGGTGCTGATTATAGAGTAAAAGAGGTCCAAACTTGATACATGATCACAAGACGAAATAATGACAGTTAATCAATCAAAGTGGAACACACATTCAATAAAATATTTTTGTAATTTTCCATATC
Source organism: Entomobrya multifasciata (assembly GCA_034693345.1). Taxonomy (NCBI): domain Eukaryota; kingdom Metazoa; phylum Arthropoda; class Collembola; order Entomobryomorpha; family Entomobryidae; genus Entomobrya; species Entomobrya multifasciata. The sequence goes on from JAQFXM010002174.1 coordinate 462, forward strand.
AGTAATTTGAGGGTGCTGTCAATAAACTACTCAGAGAGAGGCTACAACGTAAATGTTTAATTTGTAGTCAGGAAACCTACCCATTAGTAGTCATAGTCATCATCAAATAATCATTATAACCTCTATCTCGCGCCATACTGACGCCAACGTCGCCGACCGACAATGACCACTACATTGCAAATCATATACTAAGTATCATTTTGTTTTATGAACATTAGCTTGATGATGGACAAGAAAACTTGAGAAGTGGTTTGAAAGGGTGTGTATGTCAATTTACAGCACATACATTATCAAAAAATATTGTTCACAACATTGAGTTACGTGAACAAATACAAAATGCTTCCATAGGTAAAAATTATTCTTATTTAGAAGGCGTTGAAGGATAAATAAGCTTTTACCATGTAAACAAAACAAGTCGCAATTCTTTTTTTAATTTTAGAACTTTCCTTTGACAAGATAGATAGTTAGATTTTAAAAATACACATTTATTCGTATAATTGCATTAATGAAAATGGGCAGAGAGCCACCTTACTTTTCAGGTGAAAAGACTTTCAAGGCTTTTATCTTAGACTAAGTGACTAAATAGGAGATGTATATAATATAAAACTCCGAAACTCGTGCTAAAACTTCTACTTTCCTGGTATTTATGCCGCCATTTAGGCGATATTAAGTAGAAAGTGCTTGTGAATTTGATAACTTCAATATTGAATGGCACGGGAATTTTATGGATTATTTAAAATCCATATTTCCGTGTCATTCATCGTAATTAAAATTGCAAATTCCAATCAATGTGTTAGTACTATCATCCATGGCCTATGACCGAATTTCACCAAACACAAACGTTTAATGAGATTAATTACGAACAGTAATTATAGTAAAACTTCATGAACTATACAATCAGGACTTAACGCTCATTCATTTACAAAAACGTGCGTTTTTACATACGCTGCTTCCTCTTTAACGTCAACATATTTAAGGTCAAACGAATTATAACAAATAAGTTCCTTACGCTTAATAAGGTATTGTGATAAATTCTTTGGGTGTAACTAATTTTAAATTGTTTGATAACATCGCGGTAATTATAATGTACAGTTTGGAAGTAAGTTTAGTTTCGCAATTTCTGACGAAAATAGTAAAGCGCCCTATATTAGATATCAGATAACTTTTTATCAGTAAAACACATTTATGTTTTAATCCCATGTAGTGATTTTGTGATAAACTTAAGATTTCTAAGCATAGTTTTACCATCATAAAGTTGTAATTTAGTAATTGCGCTTTTAACTTTTAAGAAGATTTTTAAGTTGAAGTGCACTTCGGAAGGTCGAATCACAATCAATTCATTTTGTGGAGTCAGCAACCTATCATTTTAACCTTCATTAAATTACGTATCTGAATTTAAATAATCGCATTTATTACAGAATATTATATAGCAATGAACGAAAGCTGTACTAATATCATCGCATGATTTCTAAAACACTTTTCTCAACATACTAATTATAAAAAATGCAGAGCACGATTTGACGCGTAATATCTTCTAAGCTTTACAAAGTGAAGCTGAAGACATTTCATACAGAAGTTGCTCACATTGCATTGCATACGCCTCCAGGTTTAACAACCAGACCCACCAAATCAGCCAATCACAGCAAACCAACTTTTTTTCCTTTTTGAACATGCATCGTCGTCACTTGCCAGAGCTAGAGATAGGTATTTGATCTAGATGCTTTCTAATATTGTCAGTTAATTATACGTTTGAGTTTTGGAATTTACAATTATTTCATTGGAGCCAGATCGAAGACTGATGATGTTTAATATTCTGGTTCTCTTCATTGCATAGAACGTAGTCAACTCATCGGCAGTCAGACAGCATAGTATTTGACAGATGTAATGTAGTTTGATTTTAGACAGATAAGAACTAAAACAATTTATGTAAGTTCAATCAAAATGCTTCGTTGTTAGCTGTCAGTATTTGCAAGACACATCATTGACGAACACAAACTTATCCCTACATCGTCATCAGAATCATTATAATTGTAACAATGCCAAAAGTACAAATAGAAAACTACATGACATCTGACAAGTTCCGTTGTTTATATGAAAGTACTACGTGTACATTACAAAAACTACCTTTATGGATGAGTTACATGCATACATTTTTTAATATTATCTAATACCTACTGTCATAATGTCGGACGGAATCCTTTAGGATTTAAATTTTACTCTCGATACCGAGTAAAAAGTCTATACAGTGACCGGCAGTTTGATTAGTTTTGTCGCGCAGTATCCCGTCCTCAGACAACAAATTAAATCCAGATTTTCTAAACATTTGAACAACACGAACATAGGTTGTAGTTCGAACATTTTTCTTGTGTGAATTTTGAATTTGAACCCAATACTTCCACAGAAGAGACCACATGCAATTATTGCGAGAGGAAATGGCGTAATAACATTAATGACACATTAAAGCAATTTTCATGGCTGCCAAATACATATAAATATTACGTTGTATCATTACTAGAGTGCCAAGTTGGCAGCTTGAAACCCCACACCTTCGTCACATCCCATTATCATCGAAATTACAAAAATGTTTGACAACTATTTCTGTTGTCAGTTTTAAAATAAATTCGTAAAAGAAAGCTTTAAGCGAATGGGTTAAAGGCTATTATTATTTTTGTGTTTGTTTTTGGATCATTCAGTACGTGCTTTATTATGATCAGACTGAAAAGTCATGAAAAGCGTAAATAAAGACTACCTAACTTACAATTGCCAAGCAGACTATGCAATTATTTTTTGCTTTGAAATTCTTACCATTTGTCATGCACTCGACAAAATAAGTTGAAGCTTGAATGCCCACAATCCATCTAAGAACATCAAAAATGAAATATTTTCAATTTATCTTATACTCACTCCTACGCCAATAAGGCGTTTTCCGCCATAAGTGTGTGTATTAGTATGTTGCGCAGATAGAATCGGCCTTTGCAACTAGTTTTATTGTCAAACGAACAATAATATGGTAAACAGGTAGTACATTCAGAAATCTTAAAACCGAACAAAACTAAAGTTTTGTACGTCAGATAGGGTATGTTTCAAAATGATTTTTTAAGTCATCTTCATTAAGAGAAAAATATTTAATTTTTCTAAATAATTAGTACTTTTTCAGTTTTGAGCTGTGAAATTCTTTTTCTAAAAACTAACCTTATCAGAAAAATTAGAAATATGTATGCGTTGAACACTTTTAAGACACAACTTGAAAGATCAACTTTATCGTAAATATCCCAAACATTTTTCGCTCTATATTTTTTGGAAACCTAATTCATTCCACTCTCCCATACGAGAGATTAAATCTTTATGACAAGATTAAACACTTTTGTTGTGGATTTGGACATGCAAACCTAATGTATCCATGGTGTTATGTAAAGCCATCTGGGTGCTCGTTGCGCATCACAAACTTGGAATTATTGCAAAAACACCGAAAGTGTTCGTATGGGGTGACGGCAGAAAGTGTTGCTATTTATTTGAGTATTTATCTCTAAAACATTGCGTGCTGCAATAAAATAACCATTTCTCTTTTTAAATACTTTATTTGCTTCCGGTTTATTGAGTTCAAAGTAATAAATTCATTGATTTCGCTGACAAAACATAAATAAAGATGGTGACAAAATTGTCTAAACTCCATCGGATATTCCTAAAACCTGGAACTAATAAAATATAGTTCGATATATTTATGCAATTCAAATGACACAACGTCAAGTCGTATGACATGTTATATTATAATACAATACAATCGGATAGAATAATTATTTGAGAATTTCCCAAGTTTAAAGTGTAAGGTTAGAATAAAAAACATAAATTCCTTTCTATATCTTGATGTTAATATGATAAAATGGTGAAAAATTATGAAGAAATGCTAATGGGGAATGGAATCTGTATTCCCTCCTGTGTTCACCTGTATTCTAAAAATAAAAATTGGAAACCGCCTCGCTGCCCTGGCTTGAATTTATAATTAGAATTATCATTTAAAAAATCCTTATGTGTAGTAATGATAAAACCAATACCATATTATATGTTAGGTCTATAAAGATAAAATATGTAAACTGAAAACAATGTCGTGACTTCTGACGTAGATTTGACGAATTGTAACCACATTTTTCCTGTTACTCAGGTTTTAACTGTTATCCAATCAAGTATATTGTAGAAATATATCTCGAAAAAACTAAAATCGTCATAGCATATTAGTAGCATGGACATACTTTTATGTACTTCATTTAGTTTATGTGAGGAATAAATTGAGTTAGAAGTTTACCAGTTTTGGTTACATGAATACGAATACTACGTTAAATTTTGGCGTTTAAATTAAATTTTAGGCTTTCCGAATCTTCATATATTATTTCATTTTTTGGGGGAAATGGTAAGGGATTATGTGTACATATTATTATCATTGTAAAATTATGATCGCAGAATCTTCGGGGCAAATAAAACAGAATATATTCAATAAAATGTACACGAGTGACTTACAACAAGTGCAGTTGAAGTTGACACTGGTGACAAAGTTGAAGATCTTAAAAAGCTTTTTTATGAATGAATCATCGAACTTTCCCAAACAACTTTTCTTCCCATTTTTCGTGAAAGTCTTCATGCATGGCCTATGTGCCAAACAGTATATTCACTATCACCTGAAATACAACATAAATATATACTTGTGTGTATGTAGTTACATGGTAATTTGCACTCTGAATTTAAATGAGCTTCGGTTAAACTGATTGTGTATTGTTGATATTGTAGCTTTCCATTACCACCCGGCATAATTGTACAACAGTCAGAAGTGCAAATATGGAAAATTAATATTCTTTCGTCTTTTTCAACGTTGGTTTATGTGGTCATAGTATCATTAGCGGCTGTCTGTAATTAGTACCGAAAACGTTGAAAGTCTTATGACCGATAATTAGTGCGCATGCGTTAATAATGTGTATGCGACATGTTTAAACTGTAACGATAGTTTTGCAAAAAAAATATTTCCGCTGATCTTAAATTTAGAACGTACGCCATATGAATTATTTATTAATTTGTAATGATTCGATTGGTGCCAAAGTCCAACTTATTTTAAGACTTGCTCAATGAAAATACTTAAGCTTTTTCTAAATGAGAGGAATGACTATGAGAACTCCGATTTTTGGAACGAGAAATCTGTTGTATTTGTAATTTATTCTGAACAGGTTTCATTTCGTATATGAGTAATAATAATATTAAGAATTTATATATATTTTAAGTTATTATTAACTTATTTAGAGATAATTATGTCCTCAGTAAAGTAAAATGAGTTCAAATGCTCACAATTTTTAACTTAATTAAACTAACTTGAAAGAATGATGATATAGCTTAATTAATAATAATTTTACAATGATATACATTACCGTATAGAATAATTCTACTCATACGCTTATTAAAGATGTACTGATGTATGTACACATACCGTGTTAAGAAATATGGACATATCTTTCTTAAAACAAGTTTAATAAAATTATCAAATTTAGTAGATGAGAAACATTAAACTACTATTTCAACCAATTATTTGCAACAAATGTACGTAAGTTGTAAAGAAATTTCATTACGAAACAATTAATATTCAGTTGCATACATTTTGGGCCAATTCCAATTTTTACCAAACTTAAACAGTACACTTCATAGACGCTTCTTCTGGTAAGCCTTATTCAAATAAAACTCTGATGATTTAAGTCAGTTCAATCAATCTTTTAACTTAGACCATTTAAGTCGCAACAGACGAAAAATATCACAATCGAGCAAATACAGACGTGAAGGGTAATACGGACATTATTATTAATATATTATGCTTATATTAAATACAAGTGCAGAGCAGTGTCTTTGCATCGATCGTACATGGATTAGCTATTTTGGTATGATAAACTGTACTTTCAACTTTTGGGCTTTGACAGTTTGGAGCCATATAGAATTAGATATTTTAAACTATAACACGACATCTTGAACGGGTCACTTTGATCAAGGCATGACTGACTACATATATTCACAATCACACGATTAATTTACATTAACTATTGATGAAAATTGGTGTTGGTGATGAACAAGAATATACCTAATTTTATGGTTTATCAATCGGCAATCATTATAGACAACTTCACAAGGATCATTTTTACTTATCATCACAAGGAAAACAAGACGCAGCATGTGACATCATTCAACATACTTCCAACTTTGTTAAATGGAATAATGGGAAATTTCTAATTTAAATATTTTGAATGGGATGGCTGTCCACAGCAGTTGGTATTTGGCAGTTTCAGAACTTGTAAAAAAGAGTACGGCTAAACACATATCAATCTTAAATTATTCCGATTGTCATTTATATAATATTATTTTAGCATATAAAAGGTTACCTGTGACTTGTGAACAAGAAACTTTTACTTAAAACATTATAATTAGTATATGAATATCAATTACATGGTGTACCAGGACATCAAAATTATGATGTGGTTGGTAAAGGCAAATCAATAATTTTCTATTAAAATTTGAAATAAATTATATTTGTTATGTACACCTACGCAATTAGATAAGTAGATTTCTAAACTTTTTTAAACTAAAACGCTTACACAAGGATCTATTGTATTTTCATGACGTCATAACTATAATTTTATTCCCTAAATCTATTTGTATTTATGAAGAACTACCTAATATATAATTGGCTATTTTTTATTGTTGGTGTGTAAAGTAGACAATCATCATCGCAAGGCAAATCCAGTTGCTGCTCTATGCGTCTCTTAGTTATATTTTCAGAGAATACTACGATTAGTTCAAAGAATGTATAGATTATTTAAATCGAGCATTCTACCATACATTTTTTGTTGTATTTAGTTGTTTTTGGTACTAAAATGTGTTTACTGGATAAATGGAATGGCGAATGCGATTTTTTACACTGTACAAAATTCGAAACTGGATAGTTCAACGATAACCTATTTCTAAAACTTTTGATTCACAAATCGATTTGTTCGAATATATCGTATCATACACCTTTACAAAGATATATAGATTATGCTTCTTAACAAGAGTCTAAAATAAGAAAATTATGTTTTATGCATTGTATATACATTCATATATGTAGCTTACAATATTCACATCTAAACAATGTAAGTTAATTTTATGATGCTAACAATCCAAGCATTAAAATATACAATTAAGACTTTTACCGAAATAATGGCTTAATACAATTATTGATAAACAGTCAGTTGATAAATTACAGTTAGAATATTTTTGCATGTCTTTGATTTAAGGATTAGTTGCATTATGTATTCGATCGGGATAATAATGTAACCATTGAAGTAAATTGAAGTTAGTGTATGCTATTTTATTTAATATAACTCCTATGTGGGCGCGTGAAATCTAAAGATCGGTAATTAAGAATGATATTGATAAAAATATTTTGATGTTTTCATGTTAACATTGCTATGTTTTTGTCTGTTTAGCCTCATTCGTCTATGAAGTGGAATCAATTTAGCATGTCGATATCTTTATCATGAAATTTTGTAGGCAAGCAAAACATGTCTCGAAAACAATCGTTCTGTATCGTTCAAATATCAACCACAAAATATTACTAGAAGTTTAACTTAAAAGATATAACTTCCTTGCGAAAGTTTTCAGTGAAGATAAGTTAATGAATTTATATAAGATCCACCATAATATGCATCTTTCCTAACTGTTAGTTTCAGTAGTCAGTAATGATTTTTATGTTTAGTCTATATGTATGTTAGTGTAAATTGGTTTTTACTTTCATGAACTTATCGTTTAAACAGATCCCGCTGCTTAACAATAAACCATGGCTTATTTTTATTTCTTAATTCTTGTATTGTTGTAGAAACTAAGGGAAACGATCAAACTTCAATTGATGAACATTGTGAAAAACAAAAATGTTCAGATGAGTCCTTATTATTCTATTTAGTTACGGCAAGCACAGTTCTTAAAAGTAATATAGGTTTCTTACGCTGTTCTTTAATGTCGTCTAGTAAACGCAGCATCCAATAGCCCGGGTATTAAAATTTATAGATAGCTTAAGCCGTAACGCTCGGAGAAAAGTCCAGCTCCACGAATGGCATAGATGGTAAGGTAAACATTACTCTCCTCTTCTTGATAAAATCCGTACAAATGTAGATGTTTCATAAATAGACAGGTAAAACGTTTCCTCCTTTCCATAAAGAAAAACTCCGTAATGGCTTCGAAAAAAATGTCGATCACATAAATAAATAATTTTGTGAATGCCCAAGCAATTATAATGTCATAAACAAGCAACCAATCGGTGCTAAGCTAATTTTACATAAAATAGCAATATCCAAGTGTAAAAAAGGTATTTTCGTTTAGTTAAGAATTACTAAAGAACAATTTCAAAAGCATTTTGTGAAAGTATGCTTTGTGTACCTACACAAATAGTTTGGATGTTATAAGATGACCTCATATTAACAGCGACACCATTTTTAAATGGTAAAAAATGAATACAGGAAATTACATAGATTACATAATAACGATTGAAAAATGCAAATATATGAAAGCAAAAATGCAATGCATGCTCTAATCAGTTTCATATTTGTAATGATAATCACAATATATTCATTATGATATAATTTGTACTTATGAGTTACTTTTTAAAAAATATTGCATTTTAAATTGATGAACAATAGAAAAGCTCGAAACTTAAGCAGTCATCCAAAGATAGAAATAGTGTGAGAAAAAATGGTGTTGACATAGTGACCTCAGCGATAAAATAAATATGAAGGGTTCATAGACAGTCGGTTGTCATAAGTAAACTTGATATATATTGTATATTTTAATATTGTATCGTATGGATGTACTAATCCTTTTGATTAGAATTGAGGAATAATAAGATTTAATAATAAATGTGTTTTTTTCATAATTTTAATAATAATAAGGAAATGTACCTTTCGTATATAATTTTTATGCAATGTAACATTGACATATATTATTAAATTATCTTTAAAGATGTTTCCTTTTTGTTGTATATTTTTGTTTCAATGACCAACATTCAAATAACAACAATAAGCTTAATTTAGATATAATAGCACACACATGTTACAACTCTACAAACGACATTTATAATATGATAACTGGTACAATAAACACCGAGAGAGTAATCTTAAACACATTCATGTCTAAATGCATACATATATGTATATATATTTACGATATATTCCCGAATCAACAATTCTACAAGCAATACTAACAATTCTAAAAGTATGTGTAAATAATTATTTAAACCATTCAAAATTGATCCACAATAACTGGCAAATTCACATAAGTCTTGGCAAATATGAATAAGGTGTGTAGAACGATGACAGAACTACATCCATATTTTTTTAATCACAAAGTTAACAAAATTAAGTGTATCATATTCTTTTCGTACGCAATTTTTTGCAGCATATAACAATATGAATGAATAGTATTAAGCATAAGCTAAACAGAATTATGAAGACCGTTTTAAAAAGTTGACGGTATACACATACATTAAATGCGCAACATTGAAATTATAATTACTAAGCCACGATACCAACAATAATGATATGACATGCAACACTTGATAATGTCCATCTAGAAACAAAAACAACACATTTTTGGTATTAACAACAGTGATTTTTGCTATTACAACAATACAATGGACATACGATATTTATCTTTGAAGATCTTTTAACATTGTATTTTTAAGGTGGTGTGGTAGCAATTTACCATTTTAAAGCTCAAAATAACATTCTTCTGCATCAGTAAAATCGTTCAAACATTGCCAAAATGCAAAAACACAATGCATTGATGTAAAGGGTATTTACAATACTTTGTTCCTTACAAAACACAGACACGGTACACAAGTAAACTACATACAAGTGAAGAATATATATAATATAGAATATGCTCTTATTTAAGGACTGTTTTTGCAAGACACATCACCAAACTTTTATAAACGTATAACGTATTTCATAAAAGAATGAACGACATAGTTAGTGATTGTATAGTAATAATATTTTTAGAATAAAAACGTTTATGGCATACGCATATATGTATTAAAATGTCTTCGTAATGTAAGCTAAATGTAATGTCGATTTCAAGAAATAATAGAAAAATTATTGTTTGAATCCCTCCAAAGAATTTTTAAATACAAATTTTGCTATTTTTCTTCATAAATATGAATCATTTCATTTTAACAAAACTTGTAAAAACACCTTAATAAATAAATAATTTAACGAGAACGATCCAGTTTACCCCTGTTTCATATATTTGGCCTAATTGTTGAATCAAATATGTACCTATATACGAAATAACATTTTCCCTAGCAATCATGTTGATCGTCCGTTTAAGAATAAACCGTGTGATACATGTCATGTTTCAAGTGTTTTAAGTATTTTTTTACTAAAAAACACTTGTGCATAGCGGGCTCTTTTATGGGATACGAACGGGCTATTATTTTTAATTTTTTGTTTACAGGTGAACAGATTGTGATTTGATGTAGCGTGGTATATTTTTAGAACTGCCAAAGTGTACGTTAGAGAAAAGTGTAATTAGAATAACAGTCGAAATGGAGTTGAATAGTGTGCACTCTTCTTACATATTCATCAAAAACATTCTGGTATTTAATGTGTGATATTTAGTATGTATTTAACAGCTTATACGTTAGTTTAGAACAATTTTTTTCAACTATGAAACATTCAAAATAATGGAGGAGGAGCGGATCGTTATTTATTTTGTTTTTTAAGGTATCGGGGTGGATGATCGGTAAGTCAAAGTGTGTATTTCAATGGAAAAAATTTCAATTAGTTAGAGAGAATTATCGTAAAATTGGTTTCTATTTTTTACGCAACACTGAAAACTTAAAATATGTGAATATACTTTACTATGTATTATTATTAGTTTACAAATATCTTCGTTCTAAACGTGAACGCCGCCGGATTTTACAAAGAAATCTTACTTGTGTAGTATGATTGTTATACGAACAACTTTTCAATTATCTTTTAAACTGCAATAATAGTAAAGTAAATACAAACAATAATATGGCAATATATTACCAACCAGTAGGAGAGCCTCCAAAGGATTGTCAAAACGTCCACTTAAAAAGTAAATTTGTTTTTATATATTACTTTTTAAATAACTAATTGTATTTTTTTATTATTACAAATTGTATGTCTTCTTGTTTCCTTTTCTCCTCGAGTTTTTTTATATCTTAGACTAGAAATTACACAACTATTATGTACCTTCAAATAAATGACGCATATCCATTTGATCAATTTCACATCCTTTACCAAATATCTCATCAAGCTATTTTTGCTATACGGTTTAATATGAACAAATTTCCTAAGCTATGCAGATATTTTTTTCTCTTATGATCGCACAGCATTCCCATTCCCGCAGGGAACCTTGCCTTTTTCTGTTTTATATTTTTGGGGAGAATAATTACATACAAAAAATCACCGGTATTAATTCCTGCAAATCTAATTTAAGACATGAAACGAATATAATTTATATTCCTACCAGCTAACTAACAACATGCAGATATATAATATGTACTGTAGAGATGACTGATTTTTTTGTGTGTGAATTGCACAAACAGATGAGGAGGGTTCTAAGGTTTCGTTGCTTCCTATAACATAATTATGCATACGTAATTTATGTATAATACAATGTCTATAATTATCGTATTTTTATATATGTTTAACAGTGGTACATATACACCTATATATACCTACATGTATAGACCTCGTTTTTACACAGACAACCAATTATTTGTATTTATAGTTAATCCAGTATAGTTAGTTGTTAGAAGAAGATGTTTTTTTTTTGTATAATCAATCATAATTTTACATATGGTAAATACTCTTTTAAGTATTTTAATTATAGTATAGTAAGTGTATAGCTGTACTTAACGTATTTTTTCATGATTGAGGTCCTCGTGTAGTCGTTACATAAGTTTTACATTCTTTACAAGTATTTATGCACGATGTATATATATATTATGTTGCAGTAAATTTATCATATTATTTTTATAAGGAGGGGGCGAATAACAATATTATCTAATACGAGTAAATTTAGTAATAGGTAATTTTAAGTTTAATTTTAATAATCAATCACTGTTTTGCTTTCATTGATTTTAATTAGCCACGTTTGCTTTTCCATTTTTCCCAGCGGCAGGTGAAGTCGCAGGTGCAGCTGGTGGTGGTCCGTCTACTGGCGTTGCAGCGTTGGGAGAGGATGGGGAACCACCCTCTGAGCGAGGTGGCATTCTCTCGTTGACTGCATCCAGTCCTTTGGCTTCTTCAAATGACATTATCTTGTGGTTTGCTGAGAATCCTTGGAGAGCTGGATAAAAAAGTGGAAACCAAAAAAGAATTCATACATGAAGTAAAAAATTCATAGCAGACACAATTCAAATTTCTGGCAAGTGATAATCTACAAGGACGAATTTTAAGCAATGGTTTTTTATATTTGATATTTGACACTTACCGTTTTTAAGTGTCGTCCTTCCACCAGACAGAGCTCCCAATGGTAGATTACCGGTTGGAGTAAGACCCTTAAGTTGTAGCACACTTTCACTCTCCTCACTATTGAGAAAATAGTTTAAAATTACAAGAATTAGCATCAAATAAGTTTTAATTTTTAACTAATAAATTGTTAAAATTCGAAGTTTTATTGTACTTACCGGAGCACAGAGAAAACTCTGGCCATTTTGCCAATGGCACGTATCTTATTCCTGATTACCTCCTTCCTTGCCATAGCTGTTGCCGCTGAACAGTTAATATAGGGACATGGAAAACAAAAACAAGATCGATAAAACAATGCCCTCTTTACAGTTTAAATGTTTCCACTAAGTCAATATTAAGAAACTATTTATTATTTATAAATTACGTATATTTAGAAGTTTTCACTACGTTTTCAAAAGCAGTTTTACTAATTTTAATTTAATAATTATATATATCATAAATCAGAACATTAAAAAGACCCACTCACAACATTTCTTTCGTCAAATTTTAAAATAAATAAAACCAGAACCGGTAAATGAAAAGATAAAATGTTTCTCAACAACAAAACACTATTCATTAATAATTAAAAATAAAGAAAAAAATGCAATCATCAACCCAATCATAAATTCATCACTTTATCAGCAAACCCAAAAAACCTAAGACCCATGATATGATCGTAAATGCATAACCAAAACCCGTTAACAATCAATCATGCCGAAGAAAATCATCGATGGGTCCATTACCAATATTAATTTGGGTGAATGCAAGTAATGGGGCAATGTGACACAATATAGAGCATTCCCTGAAAACCACGGTCAATAAACGGAATGAATTATAATGAAAGGTACATATTGTCTGTACCAATTCATTCATTTCGTTTATTCTGTTATTTTAGACCCGTTAGTGAAATGGCTTTGTGGATTTTAAACATGGGTCAAACTTCTTAATTGTGTTTTTAATACGCGCAGTAGTTTTATTCGCAAGTGCAATGTACCAGCAGCATGTCATGACTTATGACCTTCAACGCTAAAATTTTATATCTAACGCGCAATTTGTGTTGCATTTTAAATGGCACAATAACCAACTTGAGAAAACATTTTAATAGGGAGCTAAAACGAAAACGGGACAAGTCAGTTGCAATACTTCATTTCAAACCTGTTAATTTTGATTTCCTGTAATTCTTAATTTCCTATTCACCTTTTGGTAATTTTCAGTCGCCTCTTCCTTTTTGATGAGAGCAAGCAAAGCGATTATCGATTATTACTAAACTACTCATGTTAAAAAATAAATGCGTGATTTCATTAATATTAAAAGGTCACAAAATATAGCACAAGTAAAAATTCAAATAATTGCCAAAATACACTATTCAAATTCGATATTAGTTATATTATTCAAATTAGTGTTTACACCAAACCAGTTTTACAAAGCAAAAAGCGAATAGCTTAGCAAAATGTCGATTTTTTTGTAACGATACCATAGTTCATGATCATGAAACTGTTTTTTTCTGTGGTGAAGACTTTAATTTATTAATTAATGTAAATGTCACGACAAAACTATTAATTGAGTTACCAGTTCAGTTCATCTTTCTTTCTCGAAATCAGAGGAAGGCTATGGAACAAAGGTAATATGGTAACAATGTACAAAAGCTACACGCGCAGTCATTTTTAGGGATTGGATGAGTTTTTATAATTAACAAACTTTTGTGCAAACAAGACAGTCAATTAAAATGCATGCTGGCTGGAAGTGTTCCACCTAACCACAAATGTGCAAGTTTTAAAATGTTTGCCATTGTACGTACATATTTATCAATGGAAAAAAATTGTTGCATTCATAAAATCTCTGTTTGTGGTTTTCTGAATGTTGGAAACCGACTACGAAACAACTCACATGAAGACAAAGTATACTGAGGGGTTTTAAAATAATGAGTGCCATTGTTTTTATAAAAAGGGGTATGGGTATATAACAACACATATGTACTTAAACTGTAGGAATCCCGGACGAAACAAAATCACCAAAATCAAAATAAGGGAGCATTCATTCCTAGTTCAACAGTCACACACACACTACAATGTACAATTACTAAATGCCCAAACAGTACTTCATACTCATGCAATAAAAATTATTAGTTGGCTAAGTTTTTAAACTAATTTTCTAAAGGAAACTACAATCTACATAAATATAACCTATTTATTTACAAAAAGTATATAAATACTTAAGTTTTCAGCTGAAATTTTTTACAAGTAGTCTTCGTATTTTGATACTTTACCTAACATCATCATAGCCGCTTTCCAACAACGCAGCGTTAAATGGCATTCAAGTGCAAAACATGAGATCATGGGAGAGTTAACAAAAAAATACAGCATGCAGCATCATTCATTTTTTGGGGTACCCTTTAAATTTTGCTACTTAGCGAACATGGATTATATTGTCAAACTATCATGTTATGTTAGTGAAAGCAAAATCAAGGGGGAAAATCAGAGAAAATGTGTTACAGATTAAAATGTAAAAATGAAAAGGTGTAAAAATGATGAAATTCAACAGGCAGCAATAAACTATCTCATTTCAGCATCACTACAACACGTCATTGTTCTGTTTTATCTCAACTTACCCATTTCTTTGCTCTCGCTCAGTCGCCTGATATATTGTCCTAATATATAACAGTCACAATTTTAGAATCGAATGGCGTGATATTGAGAGCATGTATTGTTATATATTTATAAATACTCAGAATGGTTCTATGAATATAGGGTTTTCTATTGATCTTTTAACAACATACAGCATGACATTTATAATAGGTATAAATAAAATACATATATATCATAGTGTAAAAATGTAAGCTATATATTTGTGCATATTTTCTTGCTTTTTTGTGAAAATTTCATTTTAAACATAATTAATATCAACATAAAATACGCACAGGTAGGAATTTGTACACATAAAATACTACAGAATTTGGGATGCTCATTTTTGGGGTAATTGGAGACATTCAATTTACGTCTTTAATTTTTTATGGTTTGGTAGAGAGCTACATTTTTTACTAATGTGTCATGTTCATACGAGCCAGAGAAATGAGGTTCAATAATACTTTTTTTTGAATTTTCTCATCACAAAACATTTACAGGGTAAAATAATTGCCAGAGATAGTATAAAAATATGCATGTGCATGATAAGGTATTTTTAAAACTCTGATAGTGACTGATGCTTAACATGCATGTTATAAAAGGTATAGTATAGTTTTTAGGACGTAGTAAACTGAAAATTACATTTTCAGCTCGTCATGGTCATTCTTTTTCCAGTTTCATTTCATCATTAAATTTATGATACTACCCCGCTCATACACGGCACCCACCCTTCAACTAAAATTCCTACGCATACATACATATTTTTGCCAACAGACAACATTTTATATAAGACTTTGTGGTGGTAGAAGAAAGCTGCCAGTATATTTCAACTACAAATCGAATGTGCAATTGAGATAATTTCAATTCAGTTCTCACACAAGAGTAAAAAATGTAATGTTGTTAAGTGAGTACATCCTACATACAAAATAAGTGCACTTATACTTTCCCAAAAAAAAACTTGAAAAATAAACTATATACTACATATTTATATTGCTACGTTTTCTCTCTCCTTCGCATTTTTTATGTTTAAGATAGACTGTCTTGTGCGCTGCTGCTTTTGCTGTAAGTAATCAGTTCTTTTTTATTATTGATAGGAATTATTGGAGCATGACCACTTCACGTACATACTTTTTCTTTACTTTTATTTCCTTGTATGGAGTATCGTACAAATAACGTCTCTCACATGAAGGGACGCCGACGCTATGTGGCATGGCATCGCATCATTCTTTTCAAATATCCAGCATGAAATTTTATTTTACTGAAGGGACTTTACTGGAAAATTGAAAAAATGGATGATGTGATACAAGTCAACTAAAGAACTACACAACTACTCTACTCACAGCACACGAACATTTTCCGGCTCACTACAAAAACTGCAAACAGTGGTGACTGTGAGTAAGTACAGTACAGAACACTAACGTTTTTTTCTTTTTTTCTACTTGCATTTCAGCTCAATAATTTTCCCTTTCTAGAGCTCCAATCTTCTTCGCAGTAACTGCTGCTAATCCGGTTTAGATTAGAACTCAATAAAAATAAAATATATTAGCATTTTAGTCACGCTCTGATTCGATTCACTAAATTTTCTCCATTTGCACAAAAGACGCCAGCGACAGCAGCAGGATAAAAAATATTTCTGTCTCAACAGCACTAACTTTAAGAATACTATAATATAATGCTTACCAACTACCAGTTGCCGGTCGCACTACAAAACTATTAATGTAACAAACATGCTATCATTTATTAGCTAAGCAGCATATTAAAGTTTTCTACGAAAAATAGCCATTCATGTGCGTATTTCTAAATATTGGTCTTCTACTAAGTTTACAACGTTATTTTATTTCGTCAACTATGCATTTTTATGAAATAACAATTTTTCCACATTTTTACTGTATTTACCAAACGCAAAAAAAAACTTGTTTTTGAAAAGGGCAAGATCATTTTAAAAAGGTACGCAGTTAAAAGGAAAGTAATTTTTTTACTATTCGGATCTTGTACAAGAGATTCTGGAGAAAAAGTACGGATCTACATTTTGCCATACATTATCTTCGTCTTGCTTCATCTTCCAATAATATCTCGTTATTTTATAACGTTTCAAGTCTGTCAACAATGTCAACATGATTTTATTTCTGAATCGCTAACGATAAGACTACATTTGAGATTTCATGTGGAATCTCAAATTATTATCGTAAAACAAATGAGGAATTCGATATTGCGACACTTCACATTAAACAAAAAACTAGACTTGCTGAGACTTTTATTTAAGATTAGTTTAATTTGATTTTGCAATGATTTAAAAATACATGTTATGTGAACGAAGCAAAGTAAACAGAAACAAATAGAATTCGATATTCGTCTTTACTGAATTAGACATAAAAGTACGCAAATCGTTTCCAATGTATGGTTTTGAAATAATATAAAAGTCTACTCCGAGTTCATTAGACTAATGATAAGATGAACAATATCAAATTCAATTCGTTTACATCTACAGATATGGAAAAATAAGCGAATTTCAAGTAGAGTATACATTCTTGCCTTGTAAAGTTACTTTAAAACATTATCATTACATCGGTACATTATCGTACATTATACTTTATGCTTGTATTAATATTTGATGTACTCATAATTATGCAGAAGCAAGTTTTAGCAGCCTCTAACCCTTTAGAAAACATACGCTACGCTTCCCAAGTACATTGAAACTACTTTTGAAGCATCAGAACAGGTTAGCTTTTCTCTTAATAAATCTGAAGTGTCACTCTTCGCCTAATGTTCCAATTTGACAACTGTCAAAATAATAAATTACGGGCAAGGGTTGTGAATACCTTCTTACAAGAAGAACAAATTATATCATACGCAAATCCTCTTATTTACTTTTGTTTTACAGCCCATTATCAAGTCCTCAGAGAAAACTCAGAAAACTAGGAATACATGTTAACGTCATTTTTGTACAAACACAAATTCTATCAACAAGACGAAGCATACATATTTTTATTAACATTAGGCATAAAATCTAGTACTTCAAATAGAGATTATATTTCTAAACACAAAATATAACCTTTTGATTAGTGACAACAGTACATATTTCTAGAAATTTTTGCAGTATACAGGCTTCACTTTTTTATGAATTTTCTCCGACCATGCCACTTTAATATTTATATGCAGCCTATCAGGCCATACAGTTTTATTGCCCGTAAACTATGAACTAAGTACGTAATTGAAAATATGCATGAGGGCAAAATAAAGTTTATGTCTAAGACAGCATCAAGGAGAACAATAGAGAAAAACTAGGATAGTTAGGATGGCGTTGATATGCAAGAGACGATATTGCTTCTCTTCTACACATATTCTACTGTCAACAAGTCATCTGGGTAAGAAAACAGAATTGGATATTAGATTCTCATAGTCAATTTCAATGTTTTCTCTCGTGGTATGGTGGGGGGTATCTAGGGCTGCAATTCCTACAAATACTTTCTACAAAATAAAACAACAAAGTATGTATTATCAAGAGAGCTAGCAACTTTATGGCGTGATGCATGGAAATAGTGGCTAATTCAGTATTATGCCCAGTATACTTTCGTGATTCTTATATTTACCAACCTTGCTCCGCTGAACCAATGAAATATAATGATAATGAGTAGCCTTCATGCATTAATCGTAAGTTGGTTCAGTTACTAAAATCAATTATTTTATACGAATCTAGTTATAATAGTTGTTTCATTCAAGCTACCACTCCATGTCATCATCTTTTTTTAAAATGATGTACCTTCATAACATAAAACCGACAAAAATAGATTATGCGAAGGATGCTGATGGAATCCCCATGCTAAGTTTTTACATGATTTGGACAGACTAACTAGACAAATTACTAACAAATATTCTGACAAAACCATAAGGTATCTTTATGTGTAATTACGATATTGTGAAAGGTGTTTTGTCTGTTTTATATTCCTGTTCCCTAAGCTTGTCTCTTACAATAATGACAAGTGAGAACGATTTGACACTGTAACTATTACATGAATACAGTTGTGAACGTACTCAAACATGCATATTGTTTAGAATATTTTGTAGTGTTTATTATTAATAATATGCCCATTCATGTTTCCTACAAAAGGGAAGATTTTTTGTCAATATTTGCGCTTGTCCGCTCTCAACATCATCATCAAATCATCATCCATGATTCTCGGAGTCGCAGTTGTTTTTCGCTTTCATCTCAATCAGCGATCTTTTGATAGTAAGTAGCAAACCCAGAGGTATATATGTTTTCCCATGTTTTCATTTATGCCGACTGAAAACCTACAAAGCAGAAATAAATGACATGCATGTTTGTATGATGATACCTATTTTGTACTCGCAAATATAAAAGGAATATACTGAGATTACAGGAGACGTGGATGATGATGACAGTAGGCCCTTCTGGCTTTCCCGATTTCAATACATCTACCTAAATACATGTGTGTGAGGAAGTTATTGGTATATTTCATGCTGCACACATAGATCTATGATGTATGAATGCATGTTTATTTGGTGAACTTTTGATCTTCCTCTACTCTCTATTTGTTTTCACCATTTCCTCCATAATCACTTATTTAACCACGCTCTACGGTGGTATACTACTGTGAGCTAGTCTATCATTATTTATATTCCTTTTTATACTGAGTGTCCTACAGGCGCAAACCTAAATACATAGACTCACAAACAACACCAATGCCAATATTCTCATCCGATTCAACCAAGCAGATTCGTTCGCACATTTTCAAATCAAATTAGATAAATGTTCTCCGCAAGTAAACAGTAGAACCAGAATTTTGATTTGTTGGATTTACTTCGTTCGATAACATCAATCATCAAGAGAAAATCAAACGAGTATGCATGCACGGAATAAACGTAATGAACAGTACATAACAAACCAATCAAAACTATGATTTGTTTGATTGTGATTTCCTCTTGTTGCGCAAACATACATGCATGTAGGCAAGGCAGACATACTGTCATCATGTCACCAATTTGACAAAAGTACAACAGTTATATCGCAAAGTTTGAATAATATATTAAAACTGTTGGGGATGTATATTTATATTTATGCACTTTTGATTTAAAATCTATGCATATTTATTACGTAGAATCTTTCCTATTGAGCCACTTTCATCTTATCTAACCAACCATAACGATGAAATCAAGAGGTCTGTTTTTACACTATTGTGCCATGTTGGTTACTTTACTACTAATGAATTCATTCTGTAACATATACACTGTCAAAAGAAGCGAATACTAAAAAACTGAAAATCCTTGTTTCTCTGACATGGCACTATTATTTTGCTTGCTTCATGGTGGATAAAGATGATTCACAAAGCTATTTTATTAACAAAACAAAATTTTACTGATGCCCAATAAATGCCAAATGTCAGTCTTTTGTATTGTCACTTTAATATGCAAATGTATGCAACTTTGTGAGACTATGAATTGCTCGTTATTAGTACAAAAGTACATAAAATTACAATAAAAAATTGTTTATACTGAAATTTCTTGTACACAAAAGTGCTCACTTATTTCAAATCTAAGCGTTAAATTTGATTACCCAACTGTTCATCATTCTTCTATTACAAAGCCTAAATTCAAAAGCGCATCAAAATACTGTTGACAATAAGTATAATGATCGACGTGTGTACACGGGAATGAAATTGAAACAAATGTTGGTAAAAGCAAAGTACGTACGTAGCTGAAACAGCAGAAAGTTATGTACACATAAAAAAATTGATGCAATTGCAGCAGCTAAACTAAATTCAAAAATCTTTCAACTAAAATATTCTAGAGTTACTTAAACTGCGTCAAATTACATGCTTAAATGTTTATCAAGTTGAGTAAAAATCTAAAAATTCTTGTTTTGTCGCGACAAAGCAAAACGATCTATCATGTTTTTGTAACAGTAATGAAGCAAATGATGATACGTATTAACTTTCACTTTTCATAAATATTTCTTGACGAATTTCTTCATCTTAAAGGCGTCTTAGTCTCAACTACATCCTTTGGGTTAGTTTTTTCTTCTTTGAAAACGTATTTTACAAAGGTTTTTGGAAGTGAAATATAAAATTACCAAAAAATAGTCTTGATCCAGGAGCTCAAAATCAGTGCCCTCATATAAATATTTGTCATGTATGTACTAATATAATAATAGCATAACAAGACTATCAGAATCAGATTTTTTTGCCTCCAGACAGACAGACAAGCACAAAATCATTCCTTGCATTCAGATGCTCATTAAAATTAGGAAAGCATAATATATGCTAATAGACTAGTATACATATATGTACATCTCGATTCTTGTTACTTTCAGTATAACTTCGAGTATTCATGCAAACGCAGAAACATGATAGGTGCTGTGAATTGACAGCACAGACTAAACATTCTCCATAAAAAGTGAATATTATGCTAAGAAAACCAAATTTTGTGATTCGTATTGTAAAAATGGAACTTATTCTTTAAGATATCAAGTGCTCTTATAAAATGCAGCCAAAAATCAGAATATTTTTTCCAAAAAGAAAGAGAGAAAAATATTTTGAATGATTATATTGAATTCAAGTTACTGAATAATATCCTGATCCTGAGCCATGATCGTTTAGGTTTATAACTTAATGTCTCTAATACCGTCCCTGTTCGTAAGCAAATGTGTAAATGAGCGCCTTATGTAAATAAATGTATCACACCTTAAGATACACAACGAAGGGCCTTAGTCAGTCAATATAACTTATCGTTAGTTGTATGAAATGAATTGTGTAATTATATGGGTGAAGAATGCTTTCTGATCTTCACAAAATATGCATATTTACAAATATCACTGCTTACCTAAGTACCTATACTAATATTTATACACCTTCCTTATATGCTTTGCACACCTTTTTTGCTAAGTGCACAAAGGTGAAAGTAGAAAAGGGAAACGTCTCTCTGTCCATGATGATGATACGATGTGGTGCTTGCTGACAAGAATGACGTCAATGGGAAATGCGAACATATATTTCTATTTTACCATGTTTGGGCTTAAAACTCAACCGAAAAACCGCTACTCCCACCACCACTATACAATATACATGCTCACTAAATTTTATATGCTTTTACAAAACAACAAGAATATACATCTCTCCTCTTTACGTCCATCATACATTTTCTATTCTATCATTCTATAAAAATAAGAAGAAAAGGTTCTCGCACAAAATATAGTAATAAAACTTTGCATCTCTCTTACTCATTCACTAAGTCTTGGAAAAAGTATATATGCTTCATATTTTTCGTTTCAGAGCTTGAGGTAAAAAAAAGAAAACAAGACATGAGAGAATGATGTGAAAGTCTGATGGGGAAAATGGAAGAAAAAAAAGATAAGCAGGATTTTCAGCTATCTCTCTAACTTCTATTCCTCAACCATCCTGCTTTTTTATTTCTTTAACATCATCATCATCATCATCATCCTCTTTACCGTACCTCTTTGTGTGCATGAATATAATATGTATAAATGTATTTTTACTCTTTCACAAGAAGAAAAAAGAATATATATAATGTAGTAATAGATGAAGCATCGGGGAGATGAACAAAGCACAACAAAACTGCTGTATGTTGCTTTTGCTGCCTGTCTAACATCATCTGCTTACAACAAAAGAGGCATACGACGAGGTAGAAAGGTGTAAATTGAATAGGGATAGATACCTCTTGCCTTTTTTTGTGAAACTTACTACTTCACATATCCCTCAACGGGTCCAATTACGTTTCACGTAAGTATACAAAAATGGGGAAAGTGCTGTTGTTGTACTTGTACTGTACTATGAAAATGCGAAACTGCCTTTATTTTCTTGATGTTGGATTCACTTTATGTTTTTAACATGAAATAATAATAGTTAGTATGTACGTAAATTTTTGCCAAGAAAAAAGACAAGCCTATTTCCAGCTTCAACTTATGCCAAATTTAAATTGTCCAGAGAATACTTGATGGATGTGTCCATCTATTTCAGATTTTCAAAATCTGTTTTCAATAATCGGCACTCAGTATATAACTTTCCAATCGGTTCATTGCAATTGTGCAACTCCTTTTGCATGTATGCTTTCAAAAACTAGGCTGAAAATGCTCTGGCTCTAATATACTTACAATTAAAATTCTAAAGACCAATTTACGAAACTCAATAGTTTTAAACGTTAGCTTTCTTTTTTAAGACCACAACAACAAAATGTTCTACATACGTACAATCGTTATATTTTTCTGTAAAAAAGAATAGAAAGCAATAAAAGAAGATATACGCATACCAAATTAGCAGATAATTATATTGCGAGCATAAAAGATTATTGCTTTTACATTGATGCATATACATTTATTGTTACCATACTGTCACTGCAACGTCTATGCAATGTGTCATGTATTATATGTTGTAGATATACATAATATAAAGTAAATAAATTGTAGAAATTTGGTAGTATCTTTGATACAAATTATGTAAGAAGTAAAATTTAAATAGTGAAAAGCCGGAAGAAAACAGAAAATAAGATAGAGCTTATAAGCAGAATACATATATGAAAAACTCGTGTCGTAAATGAGAAAAAAACATGGCTTATGTTGGGCTTTAATGTGAAAATAGGAAATTAAACTTTCGAGAAAATTACGATTACATGTTTGATTTGAGAACTAACTGTTATTGGAAATTACTGTAAATACTTTTAAGTAAGTTTGCGAAATGAAACAAATTTGCTAATTGAACGTCTGCTTCTTCGTATTGATGTTTTCTCAAGGATAAATATAAGAATAAGGAAACGAGTTTCTCTATGTATTAATTTCTTATAAACTACTTATTTAGATTTTACAACAAGACATCGCGCAGAAATGGAAAATGATAGAAAGTGCTCAAGAATAGTTTAATTTGCAGTTTAAGAGCTAGGCAGCTTGTTTCTAAATAATTATATACTTTAAATCTACAATTAATAGTTATATAAATGAGCAATCAAAGCAACTATAATGCCCTAGTGCGCTGATTATAATTTTATAAAGTAAATGGCGACCATGACGTATTGCAGTAATGTTTTTACATTATCTATTTGATTATGTCTCTGTAAGAACTGCTATATGATTTTCTGGCTCTTTTATTAAAATTTTCTAGATGTCTCTAAAATTGTAAAATTAAGTTTTTTAAAATGATGTACTCAAATAAGCTAATCTTGCGTGCGTACACCGTTTTTCACTGTACACTGTATATATTAGCACATAATGAGTATTTTCGCTATTTTCATTATGCTAGGGGTCAATTTTATGAAAATCCCTGGTTTCTTAATTTCGAAATTTATTTTTAGTGAGTTCGCTAAAGCGTCTAACGGAATGCATCCCTTACCGTCTTCAGCACCTTCCTCTCCTTCCGTCATCAACTCGTCATCAGAACAAATGTTAAGAACATTGACAAGCATCTCGGTCACTGTAAGAAAATCATCCAATAAGCAAATATGTAACACTTGAACATTAACATTTATATAGCTTATCATCTTTTAAATGTCTGGCTTGGCTTACCTTTCTCGCCAACAAACGGCAGGGACCACGTAAAGACATCCATAAAATTAGGTAGCCAATAAGGATGTGGAGAACAGTTGAACTGTCTAATGTTCATGACATTGTTTTCGTACTTTAGAACGGCAGCCTAAGGACAAATAAAACAAAGCTTAATTACCATACATCCCTTAATTTGCTTATATAATCATAATACTGGATAAATGAGTGGAGCTATCATCATTAAAAATGTTTATGAATGTTTCCAGGAATTATTTTTCTTACTTTGTTATTATAGACGTCGAGATAGTTAGGAGCTGAGAAGATCGTGATTAACGATGGAAAACCTGTTGTTTGACTTTTTCGATACATTCGATACCTACCAGGTTTTTCAAAGAGAAAAGAAACATTAGCTACCAAATATTTACCCAAACCATCTCGATTATATCCACTGTGTTACATTCAAGTGTTTCATTCAATAAATACAAAAAAGTGAGTACTTACCCGGCATCCTGCGCTTCGTGAGCTCTAATTATGGACAGGAGGTTATTGTTTTGAAGGAAATCACAGCAAGCTGCATAGCTGCAATTAAAAAAGAACAAAGTCAATTAATTAATCCTTCGTCATTAGTAATTTTATGTAAACACAGATATGAAACACATTTAAATGAGCTTCTAAGTAAACAGACTACCTACAAAACTTCCACGATTCAATAGAGACTTTCCCCGAATAAAGCTTTATATTTTTTCTTCCAATTTTGTGCCTACTACCATTCCACAGTCTTTTGTTAAACGTTATATTGTACCCCATGCTATTTCTATCACTTTGAGTGATTTATTTAATTTATTCATCACTCTGTCTCATTTCAATCTTCAAACTTAAATCCGCATGGAAGAAAATCAAACGAACCAATTCTAAATTAGTGATGCGCGATTGAGCTGCATCGCAGCACAGCGGTAAAAAATCTATTTCCACTTTCCCAATCTAATATCCAAACTTATTCTATTTTGCAAATGAGAAAAATATAAGAGTAAATTGAACTGTAGTACTCAGCAGGAAACAAAACTTTCTTTCTTTATAGCCAAGCCTAAATGCTTTACTGGAGTTCCCTTCCGTTTTCCAAATCAAATAATTTTTTTATCATCCTGGATTACCCATCCAATCAAAACTAGAAGAATGTAAATTCTGAAAAGAAACTACCGAAAGCGGTGTATGATAAGATGAATATGATGTTTGCAATGCA
>JAQFXM010002175.1:0-26354 GCA_034693345.1 Entomobrya multifasciata
TATTACAGGGTCCGAAATATAGTACTGTACTATGAAAAATAGTACGACTGGTCACTATAATTTTGTTTGTTGACTTTTGAATATTTAAACAATTGTTAAGATTGCTTATGTCTAGAACCCCTTCAATACAAAGCCCAGCCGATATAATGTTTGTCTTTTTATCGTCTTACGCTATAAACTGCTGTACCTTCACTTTTAAAGCCCGTAGCTCACATGGTCGAGATTATATTTTTTACTTGTTCAAAATAAACTGCTGCAAGGGATACACGCAGCGATGATTATTTCATAAAATGAGTGTATTTCACATTTATAAAGCCCATTAGGAAAATTCTGTATGTCACTGCACTACATTTAAATTTTCATCGATTTTCCAAGCTACAAATGATCATACCATTTAATCGTTTGAGAGAACGGTTTTATTCTTCATTCGTCACTAAAACAAAATATTTCAAATACGTAAAAGTAATCCGAGTCACAAAGCTTCAAAAAATTAAATCGCATTGCTATGCTGCAGAATATTTCCATACACAACCTTCGGATATCTGCATAATCTACACAATAAAACCAAATATTGAGTATAGTTATATCTATGTCCCATAATTAAAACTGTAATATAGCTTGTAGTTAATAGATGACAAGTTTCAAAAAATGTTATGCATACACATTGTCATAATAATGTAAATGCTTGCTCTAACGATATATACATATACTAACTAAAACAACAAATATGCAACATCTTTTGAAAAGCGAATCATGCCGAAAAAATATTGAATGAGTAAATTTATGCACATGTATTTATATCATCTTAATGAAGAATATTACAAAGAGCCGGTCAAATATAAAAATACATAATCAAAACGTGCTCATTCATTTCAATCGATGTATTCACATTGTATATGTTATACGAATAGAGTGGTGTTGGATACGTTTTCGATCAAGATTCTAATCGGCAATCATAAAATAACGAGAATTCAATCATGTCGATAATGATGACAGTGCTTTTAGTGCAGTGGTGATGTTGTAACGTAACTGTAACAGCGTAAGTTGTTCTTTTTTAGTACGCATTAAAATCCTTCGACAAGATTTCTCATAATAATATTAGGTATGTCCCCATGCATCAAGCAGCCAGACATGAGGTCTTCAAAATAAAAAAATACATACACACATGTTCAAGATGAACAACATAGTTACATTTCAAATTTGAAAGTCAAAACCGATGATAGTAGTGTAGCAATATCTTTGTTTCTACTTAGGAAATCTACACAAAGTAGCCACACCCAAAAAAATACGGAATTTCTCAGAGAAAGGAGTCCAATACAAGAACTTTTTATGTTGCATCGATTTTTAAAAAAACCTCAATGTTCACAATAGGTTATAAATGAAGATGGGGATCCACTTAAACTTTTGAATAACGTACCCATATAGCTTGCTACAGTTACTACCACATCATTTCATTTCAACCTGTAAAAGGCATGCCAAAGTCAGTGCATTTCTTGTTTGACTTCCTTCTCTTTAGTCTTCTGCACATTGAGGTGCATTTTTACATTATGTGATCATTACTGGTGCACCACTTTTTATATATTTTTAGCATTACTTCAATCCATGGATTCTCAAATGTAGAAATGGATGTTCTAATGGTGTTACTTACATAATGATGTTACTAAATTTCGTTACATATCTGACAGATATTTTATACGTTTCATTACTCCTGATGTTAAATGCTATAATAAGACTTCCTAATTCCGACTCGGCGATCGATCTCGAATAGTACCACAAAAGCGCCAAAGTTAGTAACGAATCATAATATTATCATACACTATGAAAATTAATAATCATCATTGTCTGAAAAAGGTAAACAATCTGCATAAAAAGAGCATAATTGTCTACCGACCGACAACCGGCCTTTCGAATTTCAAATCTCGAAAATTTCGTTTCATTTTAAGTTACATAGCTTGTTCATCTGCTCTATATATTTATATGTTGTTGTTACCAAATTGCGTGTATAATGTTTGGTGTACCACCTTCCTGAATTAATCAAAATCAAGAATATCTCAACAGTCATAACTCTAACTCGTAAAAACCAAAAGTCAAGAATGTTGATCTAATTAATAGCTGTTATTCGTCATTATGCAATGTGTCAAAAAGTATATGCATCCGCACAACAACGGAGATACACAAAAATATATGTAAGTATCATAACGAATAGGTACAATGTAAAGTAAACTAACCATGCATACATTTTGCTATTTTACAAGCTCAATCATTTTGACGACACACGCTTCTGGCATTTAATTCTATGATGCTTGTAAAAAGTTTATGATGACGGGCTGTTGGAAGATGAGATCTTGACAGGTATATGAAATGCACAAGAATATAAAAATTACATATTTTAGAAACCATTAATTACTAATTTGTTGCCTTTCTTCACTCACTCAAAACTGTACTGACTGTAATGACTTAATTTCTAACTCATCCACTTGTGATTTGTGTTCACATTAAAATGAATCTGTAAAAAATGGAGTTAATATTTTAATTGCACACTTCATTCTTCATTCATTGTAGATATAAAAACAGCATAGAAAGTGAATGGTTAAAAAAAATTCCAAAGTGATAGGTTTAACATGATCTGATTTATTTTGAACTATTGCTTTTAAATGTGTTGTATTTTTTAAATGCTGAATACAGTGAGGAATTCGACATCACGAAGCCCATGATAATTATTTAGCCCATTGTATTTAATCAATTCATTCAACTTCTTTCCCGAAAAATCTGTTTTTGTAAATCTCAATTTTATTTGTAGTATGGATTAAATGAGGAGTTTCTACCTGTTGCATTGAGCGTTTTAAATTGAAATGTAAAATAGCTTACCTAATGTCTAAATTTTCAGTTGTCAATTTGTTATGAAGCCAAAAACCGGCTTATCTTAACAAAAACATCATTATAATATTATTTTGCATTGACTCCAGTCAAAATTTGCCATTTCAAAAGTAAATATTACTTTTAACAAATAAACAAGGCTTCATGGAACACGTAAATATCCATTTTAATTTTTCGGTAGATCTGTCATGTTGACACGCACACAATGGCCTATACATTTGTCGAGAATAACTCTCCAAAACAGTTCATGATGAATATTTAATTCCATTGATAAACGTAGACAGCCAATATCGTTCATTCATTTAACATTTGTACACACGTAGACTGCACACATACAACCTAAAATTGAAATAATATATGCACTTCAATTTATCTTTAGGTAAGCACAAATACACGTCAGAAATATTTACCTGCTGACCTATTTTCCATCTTCAAAATGATTGAAAAAAGATTGGAATAAAATGGGATTTGTAATGAAATGATTATTACTATTATTATAAGATTTTTTCCACATTTTCGTATTAACTCGTCACGCCATTTTTTAGCATATTCCTCACATAAAAGCCAATTTTGTGCGGTTTTGTCACTACTTGACTTGACATGCGTGCTCATCCATTAAAATTTATTTTATATCAATGGTTATATGTCATTTGGAATTCGATTTTCAAAGTTTCATGTGAAATGAACAAGCCAATACAAGTGGAATTGACGTGTTGCATAAAATTCCAATAACGACGATGGCGTCAAATATAAATCTTTAACAATGAACCATACTTTGATATGTAAGCACTAAACTAGCATCCCGGACGCAAAACCACATAAATTTTACATTAAATAGCAGTAACAAGTGGCTGCTGTCATTGTCAGTTTCTCCCTATTGTGAATTGACAAGGTAATTGATTCAAAATGGATGCAGACCCATATTATCCACTAAATAATTAAGAGGAACGTGCAACGAATTACATGACTCTTTATTGTAATAATGATTTTGCTATATTCGAAAAAATGAACATCAATAAAAATATTTTGCACAAGGTCTAATAAAATTGAAATTTTTAATAACTAAAAAAGATGATAAATACGTGTATGTATATAAAGATTATAGGAATTCACTTTTCCGTATGATAATGAATATTATTTCTTGTTCATTGTCAACTGTAGGCTACAAGAAATAATTTTTATTCTTCTAGGTATTGAAATAATTAAATAAAAAATTATAACGACAAATAAAATATTATGCGATCAATATTATTTGCATTGCATAATATTGGCGTAGCTCGGAGAAATTTAAATTGGTTGATAAATATGGTGAATTTTATGTCCGATTAAATTATATTTAAAATTATGAACCAGCGCACAACGTCGAATTCAATTTTCTTTGTTTCTAATTTTGTTGTTCATCAACTTCAAGTTTTGTTTGATCTTCGCATGCAGAGATAAAATGATTTCCAAGTGTTATAAAAATTGAACTCAACGAAGCGAATTTAATTATGCAACGTATTTTGAGATGATTGTGAGAATTGGAGCTGGGATTGCGGAAATTGCAGATCTAACAATTTGTATTAAAAAACTTGAAAGTACTTTACTTGGCTGAACGTCATGATTTCATACAGACACAGACAAGGAATTCCATACTATTTTCGAGTGTACGCATATACGACGAAAAGATTAGATCAAAAATCGAGCATAATATTTATCGATGTGTCTGTATTTTAAGCTTTAACAAGATATAAGTTGATCCGATATTGCGTATGCAGCGTACAACAATTTCTCCACAATCATGTAACAGTTTGCAAGTACAAAATGTTCTGCTCGTATTGTAAACAAAATTATTTGTCAAAAATTAATGACTGTTTTGCTATCATTATCAAAATTGAAAAAGATTGAAAGACCGTATTGAAACATTGTAAATGATTGATGGGGCGATGTAACCGTTTACTGCATGAGGATGGGAAACTCCATTCAGATAAAGACGAAGTGCACGAATTAAGTTTAAAACTCACTGAAAGTATTTAGGCACTAGATTATAAAAACTTGAATCCACTTACAAGTATTAAATATTACAATGTATAGATGTACTGATTAATAATTCATGCGTATTTTTTAAAAATCAAAATGACAATGGACGCAAAAGATTAAGCTTGCACTTTCGACGAAGCGTAATGAAGACTGTATTGTCATCAATCATAAATGCACCTGCAGATGCACATGGTGGACTAGCGAAGCAAGTTTTAAATGACACGTCGCAAGTTAACAGCCCAATCGAAGTGGTCTACCATGTACCAAGAAAATCGCCATTAAACTGAAATTTTCACGTCTACATTGAATTAACCAGTTTTCGTATGCCCAGTAGTAAGTCTTTAGTTTAGTTACATTCAACAATCAAAACACTAAACTACAATGCAGCTCAAATGTAAGTAGTAACTAGTAACGCATATTATTATATATACTGCATCAGTGCAGTGTTCACGCAAAGAGAAATGCTTTGTTCAACACAATGAAGGGAATAAAAATGAGCTACTCAGAACTAAATCCAAAATCACATAAAATGTATACTTCTGCTGGACAAGAATGTATGTGTTTGTATGTATATTATTAAAATATTCCTAAAGCACCATGCAATTCCATTTATATTAATTTTGTTCATATTTTAAGTACCATAATCGTATTGCATATGGTGGACATTCATTTATCCTAGACTTTTAATAATTTAGGAAAGTTTAAACAATGTTGAGAGAATCAACTTGAATCAAGTTTTTTGCTAAACTCTTGGTTTAGTTTTATGCCCACAATGAACTGCCATCTGAATTGTCGGTAAATTGACAAACAAGTGGGCAAAAATTGTTTAAACGCTGCATAATATTGGTACATGCCAAATGCTGAATACTTAACTAAAAAAGCTAACTTAACTTTTTACATGGAAAGCTCCACTATAAATCCCACGATCATCTATTTATCATTGTTATTTTATTATAATCGTACGCATGTGGACCGGGTTAAAATGCATTGATCTTTAGGTTGTGTACTTTCTTTTTCTTTTGCAATTTTAGGAGACACGCAAAGGCAGGCGTGTAACGTGTATGCATGTACTTTAATCTACGCCTGCTTAAAAATCACTGCATACTTTCAACATTCAACATTATCTTCACAATCTATCTCGTTGTTCACGATGATTCGTCTGTAACATGGGTGTGGTGCTGGGACGATGATTCTGAACGAATGATGACGACAACGCAGATCTATCCGCTACTTCGTATGCAGCATGCAAATGAGCCGGTTTTAAACATTTGATATTCTCAGTTCCTCTTGTACCATGATCAACATTATTATTATGGTAAGTGCGAGATTATCTTCACATCTTGTAAATCATGTGGAGAGGTAAGGTATACTGAACCGATACAAGTAATAATACAATGTAAATTTCGAATTCTGCTTGCATACCGTACGTTTTGCAATCTAATGATTGTAGCTCCAAGCACAAGGCATTCACACTGCGTATAATTATCTTTTTTTTTTAAAGTTGGCTCCGGTGAATCTCCGCAACAATAATAATTGTAGAATTATCAGTAATTAGGTAGGCTGTATTCTGCTCTGTTGTAGATACCGTGATCTAAAACCCACTAGTTTCTGGGATACGGGGGCCACAATGGATAAAGTAATAAATGCGCCCAAATCAATGAGTTGATCATGTTTTGCTCATTGACCGTAACGTCATCAAAATAAATACTTTCTTGAAAATGCATGTGGCAGTGACTTACAGTTGACATATTTATTAATCATGTTTGCTATCAGTTTAATAAAGACTGGACAAGCAGAAATATTTCTACCATAAAAAATGTGCAAGTTGCAACTGTCTTCTTTCTGACACCTCTGTCAACAAACGATGTTCAAAACATACAAGGCTGTCTTAGTTGTCTGATTGCAAAATGTGTGTGAATGGAATAGACTACCGCTGTAATTTCATTTAGTGTTACGGTAAAGAAACATGCAGCACGTGAAGTGCTAATTCAACAAGATTTACCGGACTATACGAGACGGCAAAATTAAAAGAAAAGACGCAATTTTATTTTATTTTAAAATCATCCCTTACCATGTTACTTCTCACGACAGCCCGCCTATTTTGCTCCTGTATTTGATATATACATACTTCGAAAAAAATAATAATGTAAAAACTTTCAGCGTATGAAGTATCTGACACATCATGACAAGCACAGTTTTATGAACAAGAAAAGAAAGAAAAATCTTCAAAATAAACACTAACAAGCAGGATATAAAACGCTTATAAGCATAAATGCAAATTTCAAACCGCATGTACCCAAGCTTTGAAAGCAATCATATAAACTGCATTATGATAATTCTGAATGAAACGTGTAGCTTGAACTTTGCCTTTTCGCTCCTCTTATGAAACATAATGCTGTTACTTTTTCATAATCATAATGATGTATCGTATCATCCAATAAAAGATAGTAGCGGATTTGCAGTACACTGCAATTTGACAAAGTTGGATTTAAAGAATTGTCGAAACACGGAAATTGTGTTTTCGTTGTGATTTCTATTTACACACAAAACTTAAAAACGTTTGTCGAAACTCAACAACCAGAAAATTTGGAGTCTCATAAGAACACAAACTCTAATGTCAATCTGCTAACCTCATTTTACATGCTTCGTAGTGTATACCTTTATATATTTCTTGTTTTATTGATTGATTAAAAGTTGAATGGAAGTGCAGCGAAATAAGATAAAAGCAAATCAACTCATTCTCCTTGACTTTTATGACAGATTTAGTGTTGTGCCATTACTATTATCACTGTAAGTGAGCGTTTCATATAAGTACTACGCATTATATGCTGACTTTCGTTTCAATTTCGTAACGTTTATACTAACTACAGCGAATAAACTTTTCTTTTCCGATATATATACAATTTTTGAGTCCTTCGAAATAAGAAACATTGACAGGGACCATTTGAGAAACCCCAAAAGTAACATGCCAAATGCGTATAAATTTTGTTTGCATTTTCTTGAGAGTAATTTTCTACGCAGTAGGAATAAGAATAGTGTCAGTGTGCATTTTTAATTCACTTTTGTACTACATCTTGTTTTATTGTCCGTCCAGTCAGCCGTCTGTCTTTCGTTTCATGCAGCAAAATGCTTGACCACTTAAATTTATTTGAAGCTTTGATTAAAACTTTGTGTATACTTTTGAGCAATTTAAAGAACATCGTAATAGTTCAATTTTTAATATGATGCAACTGATGAATTAAATTTTTTAAATGCCTTATTACAATACGCAGTGCCACCGAAACTCATGGACAAAAAAGAGTTAAAAATAAGTGCAGCAAGTATTAGTGTAAATAGTAAATACAATCAAACACATAAATTTGTAGTTAAAAAACAGCGACCCTTTTTACACCGTTACAAATATTTAGAAAAATGTACATTCATATAATGCTCACAATCAGTTTTTCATTTTAGTTTAAATACCTGATGCTGGTGAGAAGTGTTTGTCAGCCTTCACCTGTCAATTTTTACTTTTCAAATGATCACTGTTTCTGTAGTACCTTCAGTGAGCGAACAAATACTTTTTACCAGCTGTACATACGTTACGCGTTTGAGTTTGTACATATACATGTTTTATATTGCTCATTACCAATTTTGTGTACTTTTGCAGATACAAGACTGAAATTATTTTATGATTCTACTATGTAAGCATTATGTTTCAACTTTTCACGAATTTATGCCATGAGCAGGGGGTACAATGCTATAAAACCAAGCTACCTAGTTGCTCATAAAATATATAATTAATTATATTACCAACAAATCTTTAAATTTCATGATCATAAAAATGTTCTTACTAATATTAGAATGGGTTATATGCAATGTGAGCAACGAATTCATAACAAATAAATTAATGAATCATTAATTCGAAATGACAATAAAATTGTCAAAGTTGGCTATAGTTTCTAGTAATGATTTTAATACAACTTTCTCAATCAAAATGGTGCAATAAATTGTCATCGCTTTACAATTGATCTGAAATATGATTCCGAGCAGATCAGATATTGGTCGTGGCTGAATTTTGTCCTAGTTAGTAAACAGCGAAAGCTATTCGAGATTCATCGTGTATGTCTGTGCGTGTGCAGAAAATCTTTGGAACGTGTTGATGGATTTCAGCCGATCTTGGCAGGGTACATTGATACGTAGCGCAGCACAAACTGTAAATATATCTCATATTCTTCATTTATCAAGTTTGGGGTGGGTACTGTGTAAATGGTGGTCAGTCACAATGTTGTTAGGTTGGACATTTACAACTTTAAAAGTACAAGTAAGGTTATATAATTAGTTGCACAACTTATTGAACTTGACCATTGGTGTTTTAGGTGACCTTTAATTATTTTACGTTACCCTAATCATCTTTCAGATTGCGTAAAGGGTTTTGACTCCTCTCACTGGTGTTTTCATTACAAATATTTAAGACGGTTTAACCAAAAATGCAATGTTGCAATGATCAAACTGTAATAATAATGAGGAAATGTTTAATGTAAGGAACTGTGGATAAAAAGTGTTTCATTCGAGAAAAATCACATCCGTTCAAATAATACTTTTCATTAGTCTAACAAGTAAAAGGAATGTACAAAGCATTAGCATATTTGGCCTTGTAAACTATGTATGTAAAATTTAAAACCCAGTTTTCATATTTTAAAATACATTATCGAAGTAGTGAAGATAATTATAAAACTCATACCCCTTGAAACTGCATTCTTTTCGGATCAACCTAGTTTCATCACATTACTAGTGCAAAGTTTATCACACTGGTCAATCATGATGACTCATGACAAAGATAATCGCAATCAGCAATGAACTTTTGAAAGCAGACATACAGACAGAAAAGTTACACATCCTTGCAGCATTTTTTTGCACGAACTAATTTAGGATTAGAAAAGCATAAAAGAATCTCTTTTAAGCATCAAATGTGAGCAAATGCACGCATATTTGTATAAAATTTTTGAATGCTTTGTAATGTAACTTGGTATACAAGTACGTACCCGTAATGATCATAAAATGTATATGGTAGAACAGAAAATAGACAGTTTACCACTTTTCCCCATGAATTTCATTCGCTTTTATACTTTGACGCTTGATCGTTAAAATGACATTGCAGATTTTTTGTGAAAAAAAGTTCCCTTTACTTTACTTTTTATTGTAAAAAAAACTTGAATACGTCGAGCATTGTAAAGTGAAGAGTACTCACGATCGACCTGATTTCTACTAGCAAAGTAGAAGCATCTACTGATTTCTGAAATAAAAGCGTCTTTTTACTTTCCAATAGCATTTAATTGCTTCTGGGTATAAAATAAAAATAAACAGCAAGTCAAGTCTATACAAATGACGTCTTGAAAATATTTTTTGAATGTCCTGCTTCCCAAAATTTGATAGTGAATACATCCCTCAAAAAAGTAATTCAGGAAGGTAATATACGTACATGAAACAATAATAGTAGCAATAGCTATTATATTTTTCTAAAGAAGACAATGATAAAAACGATGGTGTTAAGATGACAGCGCATTAAATTTCTTCCAAACGAAAAAGTGTCATTTATATAGTATAGTTGCAATTTGCAATAAAGTTAGCCATTAACAATTTACGGCAATTCATGTTTTAAAGTTTCGATATGACTGCTGAGTTTATAATGACAAACTTTATAATGAAACTTGACAGCTATAGCAAGTTTCATTTACTGTTCCATTTAAAACATTGTGCACAATACACTGTCTTCTTTTAAATTTATAATGTCTGTAAGGTGTATTGTGCATTTAATTATTATAATTAGCAAGTCAACGCTTGCATTTATATATGTGGCTCTGCTCCCGCTGAATCGAACTTCTGGTGAATAAAATCTAGCTTTGATACTATGAGAAGGGAAACTCCTTTCAGTCATTATACTATCCTTTGATCATTTTGAAAACGAGCGAGGTAGGTTAGAATTTAAATAGAGCAAGTTTAAAGGACGTACACTGTAATATAACACACATAAGTGTTTTATCAGGTAATTTGTTCTTAACTTTTTTACATATATACAAGTAGGAATGTATGAATGCATGTGCATTATACAGGATACATTTTTTCTGATTGCACCTTCTTAAATTCACGATTCAGCATTACATTTAATATTTATGCGGCGACGATAAGTTAATGATGATGATAACGATATCATATCTGAAAAGAGTTTCAAAGATTTCGAGAACCAGTTAGATCGCCTTCATAAATTAGAGAAATAAACTTTTCTTCTGTTTTGTACATCCAATATTATATGGGTTTAGAATATGTATGTACAATGCTGAATGAACAGTAACACCAGCACCTGCTGAGTACTATTTTGATGACAATAACAGCACAGTGGCCAGCACAGCACACTTTTTAGTAAAGAATTCAGAGTTTCATCTCATGTCTCATGATTTAAAGTGATAGTGATAATGTGTAATTTTATGCAGTTCAAGTTGCATTTTATTCGCACGATTTAAAAACTTGTTGCCGGTATACCGGTGCAACCAGACGTAGTCTGAGATGAGAATCGCAAACATCAACCATTACAATTACGAAATGTTTCAAGGATGGTACTTGCTTTAAGCGTACTAACTAATGCACATTGCACATTGAAAAATTGCATGAATGAAGAACAGTGCTTTCTTTGTAGCATCAACCTGACACAGACAGTATGCGATTTAAAAAATTCTAATAACCTTCGTAAACGTAAATTTGATTGATAACTGAATAATTGACAAGTTTGAATGGACAAAATTATGAATGAGATTGCAGTATTATTTTATCTGTGATGATTAACTGGTAAATGGGTTATCACTATATAACATATATTTGTCTTGCTAAGAAGGGTATAAATGGATATCAATGTATTTAAAATACCACTAAAATTTTTCTGGACAATTATATTCGTGTGTAATATAATTTATAAAAAACCTTAAAGCAAAAAAAACACTTTTGCTAAATCGAAATGTTCGAATCGAATTTTGATTTAAAAAAGTCGTAATATTACTAGTTAATTTTTTCACAGGCAAAATACAAGGTGAATATTTTCTCTTGAGTTACAATAAAAGGTGTATTCAAGCAGATAATTATCGACTTTTAAACACTGACTACATCAATTGCAATCCTACACAAAAATGCATTTAAACGAGTCGATGGTTTTGTTTATCATTTTTAATTTTTACCTATAATTTTGCAACCGGCTTTTCTGTGGTATTTGGATGTGCTCATCTGCTCATGTTTTGGTTGAATGAACCATTGCGTTTTAGCGATATTCTTATTTACTTTACACTTTACAAGCATACATATACATACTTGCATAAAAGAAACTTTTTAAAAGGAAAGGAAAAACGTAGTGCGTTCAAAACAAATACTTTGACATTTAATATGGTTTTGCTTTTAGTGCCGCTGATAATGAAATGTTTATAAGATCATTTTGCAAATAAACTGAAATAGTATGGCAGTAGTTCATAATATTAAATTCGTAACATCAAAAACGCTCAAATTTTTGGTCAAAAGAGGCTGCATTTTTTATTACACTTTCATGTACATGCACTATGCGCAAACAATGCAATATGTAACCCGATAATGTTTTCAATTTACTTATAGGCAGTATAAAAATAGTTTCCTTCCAAACCGGTATTGACGCCTAATATGTAGCCAAACTGGCAATGTTGATTTAACGTTCTTTTGATTTTTATAGAGTGATTTTAAACAAAGATGCATTTGATGAGTCAAGTGGGAAATTCATTCAGATTATTTTAGTTTTCTCGTACCATCTTCGAAACAATGCGGATGTACTTGTAATCAGGATTTCTTCTATCATTTTAATCAAACAAACACAAACTTATTAAGTGAGAACTCTAGATAAACAAATAATATTGCCCACGTTTTCTAACACCTAAATAGATACCAAATTCTTTTTTAGGAAATAATATTCAAACGTGGTAAGCTACTCTCTAGCTATAAAAACCAAAGAGCACAAATACTTGAAATAAAAACTATTTTCAATCGTTCGGCTGTAACGGCTTGAATATTCATTTCCTACCTTAAAATCATTTGAGAAGACGAAAATAAAAATTTATAGTTTTGCTTGAGCATTCGAAAAATGTTTTCCACTAAAATTCATGTACTATTTATCCACGCATTTAAAATCAAGCTTTTGATTCTTTACATTGTAATCACGGTTTATCATTAGCAAAAGTAAGAAAGTGTGTTCAATTTTTCAAATCAATACAGTTATGCACATTTCAATCATAATCATGTACTTCTGGTAATAAGTAGTTTAATTTAAAAATAGTAAAAATGAATGAAATGTTCATTCATTATTGTATCACACCACCACACGATATTTAATGTAATATTTTACTGCATAAGATGTTGCATCAAACAATGTGTAACCAAGCTTTGAATGAATGAATGAATTGGATATTGGAAGAGTTATACCTTTATTGTAAATTTAATTGCTTTCTTATTTTCTAGCTAGCCTATAGCTATACCTACATATATCCTGTCTGATACATCAGCATTTTATGTAGTGTGAAGGGCAGCAATATTTATGCTCGCCGGTAATTTTTAATTACCTCCTCCTATCGTTGAACTGAACACTTGAATGAAGCAAGTTCAACATCGACACAATGTACACTTAATGTTGAACAAGGTGCTATGTAAAGGCATCTTCATTATGGCGTTATGGCCTTCGAATTACATTCATGCCGTATTGCTATCTACATACGTAACAATGAGTACTACCCCAACTTCAACAGAGGCGTTAATCAGGATTAAGTGTAAATCTTGAGAAAAACCTCAAACTATTACTGTTACTCATCCATTAAGAAAGTATATCATAATTAATACATGATGATGATTGATGATATTTCAAGAATACAAGGTACCACATGAAGTGCAGACAGTTGGTGCATCCGAGCAATGAAAACTTTATAATATTAGTATGCACGTATGACTATTGTTTCATAACCTTATTATTGAATTCTATCAATTAGTGGTAATGCATTAATGAAATGGGTTTCCGCTATGACTTCGATTCATTCATTTAGAGAGAGTAAAGAACTTTAAATAATATAGATCATTGGTGTGGGCAGCGCTACTTGGCTAGCAAATTACAGTTTTTAAAAGTATATGCATAAAATTGCATATTTTAGTATAAAATAGTCTCACAATTTTTAAAACTTTCTGCAGATAATTTGTAATTGAAATTCAATTAATTCAAGAATAATAAGAATCGAATAAGAATCAGTCATGAATCAAAGAGATATTTTGCAATTATTGGTAGGCTGACTATGTTATGGGATATGCATGTACTAAAGATATTTTTCTATTCTGAAATCGAAGCTTAAGTGAAATTAACCTTTTTGATTCGCGTTGAATTTCATAACATTTTATTTTAGCAGAACTGCTATATTATTGACATAGAAAAGGAGGTGTGATCTTACCTGGAAAGCATCATTCAGACTATGCATTCTTTGACGTTCTCTCTCATTTGATTCCAGTCGTCTCATGTTTCTTTCTCTTGCACTTAAGACGGCTTTTCTCCTTCGCTCATTCCCACTTCCAGATTTTTCACTTGCACTACCGTTCCCACCATTCACTGATCCATCATCTGCGATACTTCCGGAACTACCACCCCCTCCACCCCCACTACAATTATTACTACTGCCCCCACGCCGCCTACCCGACGATTTCCCATCTGATGATAGTCTTCCCTCAGTAACTACAAATGAGCATCCTTCTTTATCTGAAAATAATGATGAACTTCCACTTCCGGAATTTGAGCTTCTTGCACTTCTCATGTATTGACTTGATGAGGATGTCGAAGTCCCATCAAGATTATCGTCACTAGAGTCTATTTCGTCGTAGTCATCTAAATCATCACCTGCACCACTTCCCCCACTACTTGTACCTCCCACCATACTTGTGGAATTGAGAATGCTCTCCACTAAGTCATCTGATACAGGAATGTCCTCATCAAACAAATCAATGTCGATTGTTTCTAAAGGCTCAACAATTTGCTTGGACTGTTTTCGGGAAGATTGTTCACGCATCACTCGTTTGCGACCGCGTGACGAGCGTTCCTGTGTCCTACTTTCACTCATCATGCTGCTGTTTACAACCATGACCTAAAGAATAAATCACAAAACATGTAATTCAAGAAATGAAAACGTAATTGGTTTGTTTAATAAAAAATTAAATTTTATGATATGTCAAATAATCAATTTTAAAAACCTGAAAACAATCGAGATCATTTTTACAGATCAGAAGTTTTTATGTAACAACTCGGTGTAGTTTGCCAGGTAAAAATATAAGTCAACTAGGCTGTTCTTTTAGAAGGATGGTCGTTGCTCTTACTGAATAATTTGTACAGAACTTTCCAATAAACCATTGATTCTTACATCGTGCAAAGTACAATGGACATACAATTAAACGAAAATTATTCAAGTAACCTTCGGTTTAATACGATGATTCAATAGTTTCGTAATTGAAAAGAATCAATGAATAAAGTTTCTCCACTAAAAGTAATTCAACCAAACCTTGTCTTGAACACGCCTAGCAATTCAAAAATGTTTTATGTGAAAATTGAATGGAACAAAACATTAAATATTTAAACACAGCCCAAAAATTCTTATTTCTACATACTCCTTTTGTTTCATTTTTAAAACTGAAAAATGTAGGCAAAATATCTCGTTCATGGGATACTGAATGCCATTAACATGATACAAAGGAAAAGACAATTTTTATGTCACTTTAATGCATTGTAATAATGTAGTACTTACTACTTACTGTGCTACTTTCATATCTATGCATCCTTTCCTCTAAAACAAAAATGTCTCGGCTTGCCACTAATTAATCTAATGACTTTTATAACACATTGGATTGAACATAATGGTTATTAGCAATAAAGTTTGTTCAAATTCCTAACTGTTTTACTTTATTATAATGCACTACGGCAAAATTAAATTAATATTTTCCTCTGTTAAATTCTGTAGTTAAATCTGAATTAATCGTCTTTTATTCACATATTTTGATTCCTGATTGATTTACTACATGCCATTATGTAGATATCCTGTAGATTCAATCTGTTTTAATTCAGGTGAAAAGCTCTCATATTCATCTATCAATCAGTCTCGTCTAAAATTTTCAAGTATATGCTTGTTGTATGTTCACATGAAATAGTACCCTAGGCTTTTTACGAACATGTTGGCTATTAGCAGTATTAGCATGCGTGCAGCAGAACGTTATCATTTGCAATTCGATAATGAAGATATCGGTAAGTGAATGAGACATGGGAAACCAGTAGGTGGTAAATGACATATTTGACATTGCTACGCATTGAACCTTCAATTCTAATAACTTAATTCAATTACATTTGAAATTTACGAGAGTTGAGGACGTATTATAAGTTCGACCTTGAATAGATTTATATTTTGGCGATTGCAATAGTTAAAAGAGCTGAATTTAATCAAAACTTATAGCAAACAACAATGATTACCGGGAACATTAATTTCATTGCATACTACTGGATCATTTTGATATCGAATTGAGTAAATTGGAAATTTTAGGGAACACGAGCGGAAAAAATCGTCATTCACTGTGAAATAAGCTGGTTTAAAAATAATGCTATTGATGATCAATTTCTATTGCCACAAATAATGCTACGCCAGCTTTAGAGACGACGACGTCAACAAAACGTGAAAGCTAAAAGCTATATTTACACATTGCATTTTGAAATCGATCTCTTCTTTACAACATGCATTCAAATTTTTGCTTCAATTGAACTTAATTAGCGTTTAGATTCTAGTTGACAACTACAGAAAGGAAGGTAAATTTGTTCTATGTGTATAAATGCCAATCATTATGCTTTCAATTCGATGCATTCAATATATACATGTAAAAAATCTACATTTACAAACAATGAGGGATAATAATGAGAAAGAGAAAATTACCCAAATAATCTACGAAAGAATAACAAGCACCACGTCTTTTTCGTGGAATTTCGCTCTCTTTCTATATTTAACTAATCTGATGGCTTATCGTCATCATCATCAAATAAGAGTCATTATGTGACAAAAGTTTCAAAGATAGAATACCAAAACATACCATGAGGAAATAAAGGTATTTATGCGTACGAACGAAAAAAGTATCTAAATAGAACAGCAAATGATGTATACGTAACGTAGCACACGCTTTAAGAAAAAAAGTCGAAGACTCTCAGTAAAAATCAAGTTAAGGGAAAGGCCAATAAACTCTACGAAGATTCTAAAAGTGGTGGTATGTACGATAAGTCTGTCTGAGCCCTATTTTTTTTCTTTCACGTAACACAGTCACAGTCAAAAGGCAGAAAAAAACTGTCTCAAAGCATGCATGCATACTTAAAGTTTTTTATGCGTGGAAATGAAACCCTAAAACTGAAGTGAATCCACATTATGCAAAAAGCTGCTCCTATTATTCTTCTCTATCCAGCAGGAAACGAGTAAAAATTAAACCACTTTTATTGTATTTTTGCATACAATATTAACTTGAGAAAAGCAAGAAATAATACACTTTTTTCTAACTTTCGTTAGTCGGCTTTTGCACATCAACTTGCATCACTACCGAAGTACATCTTTTCTGATCATGATGACTGCGAGCTGTTGATGATTCAGTAAAAAAGAGAATGCATACCTAAATGTTTACAATGCATGCGATGATGTGATGTGAAAGAAACAAAAAAAAAACTGCTGAAGACAAAATACGATCGGAAGAAACCTGCCAGTAAGCATTGCCATTGCAATGCAATGTGCTAACAAAATAATCTGGCCGAGAAACTGAAAACAACCAGACAGACAAAAACCTCTCTTTCGTGGTCTGACGAAGTCTAATGAACGAAACATGTTATACATGATATATACATATGCATTAGAATAAAAAATACTTCTAGTTTTAATGGTCTTCACATTGCAATTTTTTATTTTAAAAGTAAATCAGAATGATATTTGGATTCGTCTACAATCCCTGGTTCTTTTGTATTGTACTTTTACCTATCACAATTTGAAAGCTGAGGTGTTGCAAGTTGCAAAGCTTTTTATACAGACCACAATTTATGGAGCCTTCGAACACTT
Source organism: Entomobrya multifasciata (assembly GCA_034693345.1). NCBI lineage: Eukaryota > Metazoa > Arthropoda > Collembola > Entomobryomorpha > Entomobryidae > Entomobrya > Entomobrya multifasciata. The sequence continues at coordinate 18,033 of JAQFXM010002175.1, forward strand.
TTCTTTTTATTCAATTCACTAATAATATGCATATAATATAAAAATGAATGCTATTTTTTCCTACGCTCAAAACTTTTTTGTGGGCTGTCGAAGTGTATTGAGTGAAAAGGAACTCGTTGCTCTTTTGTTGTAGTGCTTCTGTTCTCAATGCAGTTTTATGATATGATCAAGCTGATAATGTTGAGACGGTATCTATGTACAATGTATGAAGTTGAGGAATAAATGGACGCGCAAGCGAACGTGCGTGCACGTTCCATCCATTTTTCTATTTGCTAGCCAAAACCCGTGAACATCTTTTTTATAGAAGTTCACTGGTTTTTGAGACTGCTTATAGAGATCTTCCTGTTGAATCAGTTAAAATTATTTTGACTATTCGCTTCGTTTTCAACATTGCTGTAAAGCAAGTGCATTTTGCAACGAGCCTCAACTTGAGGAAGTAAAATGTGACAGTTCAACGAAAATTAAACTTCTCACAGAGATATAACGATTGTCTGGAATTTCATATAAATCCGAATTTCTTATATATAATCGAGGGCACATCGCCAATCGTGCGTATTTTTACGTAAACTTGTGCAATGGCTACGTAAATAAAAGATTGAAGGATGCGTAGAAAAATTTCCACACTATTGAATCATTCATGCATGTAGAACAAGATCCATGAAAAAATCGATCTTACCCTTTTTCGTTGGTAAACATTTTCAATTATAGACTTGAAGTTTAAAAGTAATCAAATGTCAGTAAAGATGTCTTTTATAATTACATGACTCGATTAAATGACAAAAATTCACAACTTAAAGCCTTTTTCGTGCTTCCTTTTGAAGAAGATTTTTTTGCATTCTTAATCCTTTCCAATGGGCTAGAATTTTTCATGTTTGAAAGTACAAAAAACTAAGGATTTACAAGAGAAAATATTGTACTCATGTTTTTGAAATTACATAGTCCCCTAAATATATTGGGATACGCCTAATATAATTGGTGTTATTGAACATGTCACTACAACAATTTTGTCAAATAGAAAGTACTCATAACATTTTACGTGCGGGTGGTATCAGTCTACGTTTCTATTTTTCCCATATAGCTAGGTGGAAGGGATTCGCAAACCAATTCAAATTTCAAAATAACGATTTTCTTGATCGACATAAGTACGTAATTATTTTAACTACTCAATTACCAATTAAATTGTTTGATGACAGTTTCACTTACTTTTACTGCATAATGATCCTATCCTATAGCTTCAGAAATAGGAGATGATGGCCAAGTAGAACTGAATTACCCACTTTTAAAGAATTTATTGAGAGTACATGATTTTTAACAAACGCAAACAAAACAAAAGCTCACAACCAATAAAAAAACTTTATTGTGAATTACATACAATAAGAAAACAATTGGTAATTTCACATATTCATGAGCTCGTAAGAGTTCAGTATCCTTTTTTTCTGCAAGTATTTTCAGCTTAGCAATGTAAAAACCTAGGCACAAACGTAAAACAAATTGTAATGCTATCACACTGTATTGGAAGTTAACTTGGAAGAATATAACGTTAGTAGACAAAGATTCATGAACTTTCTCCACTTGTACTAGTCTATCACAGTGATGATGATGTGATGTCCAGTTTTTTTCTAGAGTGACGTCTATTACGAATTATTTTCCAATGCACAAGTCATCTAGTTAAACAATTTCAAGTTTGGGCATTTCCAATATCGCTTTAATGATATTTTTCTCTCTAAGTCAATGAATATGGAAATGATTCACTTTTCGGTAATAGCATGCAAAAAGCTTGGCTAGAAGTTTATCTAAATTAAGACGCTTCAAACATCTCAGATTTTGGTAGCATTGCTTCTTGTGTATATTATGTATGAAAAATTGACATGAATCTAAAAACTCAACACCTCACAGCGCAACTGTCAAAATCTCGTGTAGCATCATCAAGTGCTAAAGAACCACTGCTGCACACGAATGAAACCAGTGAGCTTGTTGTTGTTGCTGATAATGATGATGAGAAGTGGTAACGTAACGTAACACATGCAGAGGTAATAGTAGTAGTAATGATAGCCGGCAGTCAAGTATAGTTGGTTTAGGTTACTTGTTCACTGCATTTATAAAGGAGTAAATTCAATTGAATTTTTCTAAGTAATAGTAAAATAGCGTTTATGTGAGATCGCATTTGGCTGGCTACATGTTAGTAGCATGCTTTGCACACTGATTGTGATACACGATTCCCTGTTAGCAGAAAACTTGATATACCCCTCTCTCGAATAATTTCTTGCGGAATCGGATAGATTGTATACAATGTATGCTAACGGAGATTTATACATGAGTGCGGAATCGGTATCTACGCTAAGCACAACGCTAATTTAAAAAAATGACTACAGATATTGCATATAAGATATACATATTACGCAGACACATACAGTACAAAAATTTGGTTTGGAGTCTAGTGCGAAAATCCGGTATGTTATTAAGAAGAAACCTGTATGCTTCTAAATTCATTTACGAATATTCATACCAAATTATAGAAATTGACAACCGGACAAAACGACATAGAGTGAATGGTTATTTCATCCTTCTAGATGATGTCAATGTGAGATGAACAGTGACACGTTAGTAAAAGCATACATATCTAATCCTGGATGGATATGGACAGATTCCAGCAGCCGAATATTGCCCACGTAGATTCCATGAAATTCATCCCAACGTTGCGTTACGGATTGGGCGGAAACAAAATCAATTATGAAGAACGTTTCATCATTCATATATATTACAATATTTTAGCAACTTCAAAGTAAAATTTGGAATATGACCGTGATAGGAAGACGGTCAACGGAATTATTAAATCTGCATAGATTACATAGTAGGATCCTTTATAATATGCGACAACATCAAGTTAACTCCAATTTAGATAGTTTGTCAACACTTTGCCTATCTTTTAAAGAAACTAAACTAAAAATGTTCTTTAGAGGCATGAAGGCCCTATTTATAGATATTAGGCTAATCATTTTCATGACATGCAACATGCACATGTGCAAAAAGTAAATCTATAATATTTTACAATGTTTCCTGTTATACGTTAATTTTAAAACTAGACTAATTCACTCCTTTTCATGCTCGCAGTCTTGTAAATTTAGGTAGTAAATTTTAAACTACCTGGTACCCGTCTTTTTAATGGCATCGAATGTATGTAGTACATCAAATTAATCAAAAAGTATATACATTTGAAATCATTGTAAAGATCATTTAAGACTTTATTCCAGTTTCAAAAATATTATAAATGTCCAACCAACAAGTGCGAACTATTTACTTCTCCATATCAGTTCACTTTGGAAAAAATACATGGAATATTTCATCAATCACAATAAATATATTACAATAACTTTATCATAAACTTTGCACGCTGCAGCTAGTGTAATTATATAATGCTAAATATATATATTTGGTACACTTTTTGGGTCACAAGAGGTTTTGAGTTTATGTATTTTGAACTAGCATCACAATAAATGTTTAATTTATTAACTGAATTAACTGAATATTATTATGTATGTATACACGCTACTTTTTATATTGACTATGCTATATATGTAAATTTGCTATTTGGTGCGTATTTCACCGGAACTAAGTTATAACTCTTTTTAACACTCGCCGCTTCTGGAAATTAAAAGTTATGTACAAAATATATAGCGAGTAAAAATTACAAAATTTAAAAATATTGATACAGCACAAAAAAGACTAGCAATGTATTCCCTAAATCAAATCTAAGTCAACACATCCTATTGCAAATAAAAGAAATAATAACATCTTATTATGCATTGTATACACATATATGTCAAATATCAAAGCAAATATATGCAAATTAACGCATAAATAAAAATGATATAGGCTATCAGAAAATCCAGGAAAAACAAATCTTTAAACTTTATACGGGATACTCTCTCGACTGCGTCGCTCCACCAATGTCACGACTTTGGGGAATTGCCTTTTAGCCTTTTCACCTCTTCTTTCCACAGTTCAACCAACTGAAAGTTACAAATAATTATATATTATGAATATATGTACCTATATACAATCTCGAGTTGAGTAAATACATTTAAAAAATATAAGTCCCAACCTCACGGTTTGTAACCTCCAAACTAATTAAATCCGTACAACAGACAAATCCAAGAAATACTGAAACTTCAGTCAGCAAAGACCGATTTCTCATTGAAGCGATCGTCAACTTCTTGAGTCCTAAAAATCATGAATTAATATAAGTTCCAACTAATAAGATTGAATTGTATGCATAATATAGGAAACTACTTAACTTAACAAGTATAAAATCATAATTATATTATTACAGAATGCCAGAACTTACGTTTAAGGTCGCCCACAAACTGAAGTTGGTCTAGTTCATCTGAATCAATCAATCCGTAATCCTGTTCACTATGCATTCTTTGACAAATATCCAGCGGGATCCCGGTAATCCCCTCATCAGTTATGGGACCGTGAACAGTTAGGGCTTCCAGCATAGGCATCTTTGAGTAAATGTTTTTCAACACCGAGTCATTCCCGTTGATAGACAACGACCTCAAACAAGGAAACGCATTAGCCAGCTCTTTGACGTACACTTTTGCATTAGTATCCCAGTATGCCATCCAGTCTCTCAAATGAGCTAGATTTAAAGCGACCAATGGACATATTCCAACGCTATGCAGAGATGGGCGAGGTGGAATTTTCAGATTAAAGAAAGAGTTGTACAGATTTGCTTCCTCATGAACCACTGACAATGACTTCAAATTGGGGAGGCCTTCTAGAGATGAGGAAGGAAATGAAATGTTTGTGACTTTCAAATATTCTAATTTTCTCATGGCAGGAAACGTTTTCAGGTCCACTACTAGGTCAGGCCGATGATTGAAAAGCTCAAGTCGTATAAGGTGTCCCTGAAGGCTCATTAATAGAGTCATTAAGTTTTCCACATGAACTTTTTCCAAGCTTGGCACCAGAATATTGAAATTTAGTGGTAGGTATTCCAAATGAAATTTCATTTCAGCAAATTTTAGCATTTGCTCATTACTAAAGCAGAGCATATCGCCCACTTGCAATTGCTTTAGCTTATTCCATCGGTTTCTTGATGCTAATATTCTGGGTATAAATATATTGCGGCAGAACAGTGGACTAGCTTCATCAGTAGTTAAGACCTCGAGGTTTACTACTGATTCCAAGATGTCGTCTATGAATCTAGGCCTTTCTACAAAAAGTTGATGGCGCAAGTGTAGCTGTCTGAGATTAGGGAGCCTCCATTTCGGTGAAAGTCGTCTTGATGACTTAAGTCTTAGATATTTGGAATACTCGCTGAGTGGTGACAGGCGGATTGGTGAAGAGATGATTTGTAAGTCCAAACTAGTTATATTTGCTGTCTGGTAGAATAAAAGCTTCTGGAAAAAATTTGCTCCACAGTCACATCCAACTTTAGCGATTTGAAGATGCTTTATGAAATGGCTAGAATAAAAACAATTTGGAGTTTGCAAATTAGGAATCAGCAAAAACATGCCTATGCATAACACATAACTATAAAACAACGAATTTATAAATATTCGTGCAAAACATTTTAAATTTACCCATGAGTCTTAAAAAAGTCTTGAGCCACATCATGACCTAATCTAAAAGTAGATCGTAAGTAAATTTTAGCAAATGGAGTGTCGCGGTTGGACTTTTTCACTATGTTGTCATCCATCATTTTTTTGAACTTGCTTATGTGACATATATCTTGAAATTCTAAAGTCAGCTCTTTCCTTAACAGTCTGCATGCCTCTGAATCCCATGCTGTACACACAAGACGACCGGTCAAGAGATCTTTTCTGGGTAGATATGTGAATATGTTGAATATCACCTAAAATCAAATAACAATAATTGAAAACGCTAAAATAATTAGATATGCATGCACACACTCACGACTAGTCTTTTTAAGCGTTAAGTGTAGGTGTATCATGCATACTTATTTATTAGTTAAATAAAAGATATATGTAAATGACTGTAAAAGTATTTACCAAAGAGTTTAGCAAGGGATGATTTTGCACATCCATCGGACTTAACACACGATCAAGAGGAACAACATTTCCTATTTTCTCCGCAGTCACTTCGGTGAGTAAGGGATCTTCCCCCTGTGCGTTTTCATTCGTGAACCCTTTATCGTATGATGCGTCATTACTGAGCTCATCTTTTAATTCCAAATCACTCATTTCGAGCAGTGTTGAGAAATTATGTCAAACTGCTCGTGCAAAAGTGAAACTCAGTGACATCACCTAAAAATGAATGTATAGCCAGGTTAATAATATATTGAATGTTCTACCAATGTACTCACAAAATTACAGTGAGATACGATTCAATAATCATAAATTAACAGGAAACCTTTTAAGATTTCAATTTCAGTTCCAATTAGGTCTCCCAGTTGTCTTATCCTCTGGATAAGCACGTTGTTAGGAACAGTACAATCATTTCACCTGTCTATAAATTAGTGTTTTGTGTGTACGTGTTAAAAGACCCAAATGATATTCAATATTCTAGGGCAGCGACTACGATTCGCACATCAACTTAAATTACTGAATTACTCGGCTTTTTTATATTTACTAAATTTTCAGCTTGCATAAGTTACTTGTAACCAAAACCGTAATATTTTTTACACATTTATAGTCCCAGGATGCAGAAGGCTTAAGACAACTGACAGATGATGATTTTATTTTTGTTTTGGTGAACTGCAATAATAAACACAACACATCTCTGTATAATCTAATTCTATGATGGGATATGGTATATGAGACCGTTCACTTCATTCGTACATTAGATGTACTTTAGCTTACTATTAAACATGTACACAATATCAAATGTAAACCTACGTACATGAAAATTGAAAAGAAGAAAAGGCAAAAAAGGGGAAGACAGCAAAAGTTTTAGATATAGATATATAGGTATTTATGTAGTCGTTGTTGCACTATCGTACTAGAAGGCATTTATGTCCCCTCAAAACAACCAAATTTTCCTTCATGCATTCTTTATCAATTTATGTTCCGTAAAAGAACCATACCCACAATACATACATATATATTGTGCATATATGCAATTCAACTACCTGAAACAATAGCCTGTTATAACGGCGAATCGTGTCATTTAAAAAAGTCAATGTTTTTCTAGTCCGTTGTATTCTAGTGAACCGTCAGAGACTATTTTGTTCTGTTGCATTAGACTATTAGTTTAATGCAACGTGTCATATTGAATGATGCATGTCACATCGTGTAAAGTGTTTAAGCTAGAGTAGAGCCCAAGGTGTGGAATATGCATATAAATATTCCAGATCTCTTAATTGAGGTGTCAAATGGAACAATACTACTCACCGGTAGAAAATGATGAAAACCATGTCACAAAATGACCACAAAAACCTTGTGCATTGTAATCAAGATTGAGAAGGTGAAGGTAAAATTAAGTATTTAAAACATAAAACTAAACGGTACACCGCATACTATTAAGTTTTTATGCAAGAGCTTGTCTATGGACACGTATTTTTATATGTATTGCTTTATATAAATTGCTTTAGATTCCATCATCATCAGGGCTATAAATTATGCAAAATCTGGTATTGATTTTATTTCTTAACCTACTAAATGCTACGAACGGTACAACTATCTTTAGAATGCATACGCTTACAAATTTTACTCAAAGCTTTGTACTTAAAAACCTGCCACGCTGCGCTGCTGGAGTACCGGCTTAGCATTTAAAGAAAATGTAATGCATATTATTTTTGTTGCTGCTCATTTAGGCCACGACATTTCAATTTCCAAAATTCCGGATTTCTTGATACGTAAAATGCATTGCAATCTTTTTTGTCGTAAATTATAAAAGTCTCATCGCACTTGTTCCCACTGAAACTATTATACCATACGATTGATTTAGTACATACCTTTCTTCATCATCTATGATTATCATTTTACCAATCATTTCACATCATTACCTGCAATCTTCCTAAACTCGTAATCTGTTATCAAAACCTAAAACATTCACAAGTCCTCGAAACACACCAAAAAACCCATACTGAACAAGTTTTTAAATTTACAAGTAACGTTGCATAACTTCCTGCTTCCTTTTTGTACGATAAAGGCAACCACTTGACCTTGACCCCATCTACTATTTCCAGCATTCTATCTTTTTTAAACTATCATTCATAGTAACATTAACTGCCATAAGTATGTTAGCTCACGATCAGCATCGGGAACACCCCAACCATATAACTATCAATTCAACGCCTCAAGTCTCCACCATTAATTCAAGTAGCAGTCCAGGATATCTACCCCCTCTAAACCC
>JAQFXM010002176.1:0-26345 GCA_034693345.1 Entomobrya multifasciata
AGACTCATGTTGCCGGCTGGTCAATGCGCAGTCATCTATGAAAGATTTCCATAATATAATCACAGCTTACCATTAATGTTGATGAATTTACGGCAAGATGTATATGTAAATGAATAATATTTAATGCTCTACTCTCAGACATTGATGAAGCGCCAGATTTCGAGACAACTTACTACACAAGTTAAGGTAGCTTCGTCCTTGCAAGTTATTATGAATTGGCAGCTTATTTTTTTCAAGCTGAAGATAATTGAAAACGCCAAGAGCATGAAGTTCGCTGTTTCATCTTCGTTTGATACAGTGGCATACCCATTAATGATATAGGCATTATTAATTGCATGCCCCTTATAAGTTTTTAAAGTTAACTTAGGTAATAAAACGTTACACTGTTTTTTAGAAAACCACATATATTTTAGCTTAAAGAATTACTTGGATATCAAAATAACTTTTATGTATTAAAATGTGAATGAATTTTAGTATAAGGAAATCAAGCTTCCATATAACATTTAAAAGGAAATATCCGTTAATTATCACGTTTGGAAATACGTCACACAGAATCATACAGGGCGTCTGCAACACTAAAATTGTTTTGTTGGCAAATGGATGCCAATTAAGAAGTTGAAAAATAAACGAATATAAAATCATAAATTATGAAAAATAATATTGTTATTTCGAAAAAAACACAAGCTTCTTGTAAACAATGTACTTAAACTTCATATTGATTCTCCATTCTACAACACATCTTGTTTAAAAATCTCATAATTTTATTGAACATGAATAAAAAAATACTATTCAAATAATTTGGAGGTAGTTGCTGATAAGATCATGTTCCAAGTTTTTAGTTGTATTAATACTGGTTACCCCAAGTGGTGGCTAGTAAATATTGGTACTTGCATAGCCATGTCAATATAGCGACACGTATAGCTGGATCATAGCATTTGTAATTATATGCTAATTATGAAGTGCTAGAAATCATTCTTCTAATTTTAACGATTTATAATTATTATTAATTATCAACCAAACATCGAAATGAGCAATATAATAAAATGCACTGAGATCATTTTTTATTCCTTGATCTCTGACTTATATATTTTGCAGCTCCTGGGAAAACTTTTAGACCTTACCAAAATGCTATTTAATCCTTACTCCTGACTACTGTTATATATTTCTTGTAGCACCATTTCCGTTAACCTTCGACTTCAATTATTTGGTAATATGATTACTAAATGCTTTTGATGGTAACACGTAAAACCTTACAAGTATAGAGGACAGGGAAAATAGAATTAGTAGAAAGTGTTGGTTTAAAAATATAAATATGGAGCCTAAACTAGACCGGCATCATCCTCACTATTGTAATTTTCTTTCCAGCACTGTCTGTCGTGGTCGTTCTGAATAATATAAGTTTACTATTTACATGTATTATTGTGCTCTTTGTATTTCGCATCAAAGACATTTATGTAGAGAATGGCTTGTCCAGATACTATCTTTGACGCAAATCTGCATTGAAATAGGTTCTTTGTAGGGAATGTTGTGCTGCCACCGCTGCAGACCCGTTTCAGAAATTCAAAAGAATCCTTTAGAAACACGCGGTGCTTCACTTTAGAAAATTTTCTTGTCTGATTCTCTGTATTTTGCTGCAACATAACACCAGAACCTATGGGAGCAGTATTCTTTGGGTTATTACCTAAAGTCTGCGTCTGGCCCAGAAAAACAACGGGGAACTTTTTAGTTTAAACGACGACAAAGATGATGATATTTTGTTGTACATCCTGACATGCAGCATTTAGCTATAGAGTTTTGGTCAAAAAGTTTTCAGCATATCACGATATCATATCTTCGTGGTGTTGTGTTAGTGTTTGATGATGATGCTTATTAACTAGTAGAAAGCTATTTTATAAATTAAGAATGTTTGTCCAGCGGTCTATCCATTAGGTTATCGTTGCGGTGTGTTTGTCTTATGCTCCTCACAAAAAGTTTGTATTTGACTGTAAAAGGATTCTACCATTGGGAGAAATTAGAATAGGGCTACATGAGATAATAATTTGTCTTTCTGTAACTTTCATACATGCTTCTCAATGCGTAAATTCAATGTAAGAGGCTTCCTTTCACTTGAATGGTTAAAGTATTTAAGTCGTAGCAGAGAAGTGAACAAAAACGAAGAGGAGCAGTGACCAGCTATAAATTTTAGACACGCACTCCTCCAGGAAAAACATATATACGGGTAGAATTTAGAAAACATGGAGTAAATAAGTTTCATCCCTTGAAGATCCTTTCTGGAGACGCATATCGTCTTGGATTATATTCATGTAGAATAACTGACTAAAAAACGAATGTAGTAAACTGAAAAGTTATAGCATTACATATATCGTTTGAGATAATGTGTTTGTTGTTGCTTTTGAAGACAAAGTTGAAAGTGTTGTTGCTGGTGCTATGCTAGTACGGTAGTACGCAACAACACCATATATACTACACCAACTTTCGTTAGCTTTTAACTTTTGATCGTCGTTTTTTCTGAAACACTATAATAATAGCACTAGAAACAAGAAACATTTAAACAACAAACATTACCATTGCATAAAATCATACACACAGACTTTCCAAATGGACCAACATGTTTGGATAAAGAAAAATGGTTTAAAAATGAGCATGCTTGTGAATACATATAAAATGAGAGCAGATTCTACAAAGATGCCATATAAAATACCTTTTAGTACCTTTATTCAATATGTCAATAAAACAAAAAATCTGTGCTTACTAAAACTAAAGGGGTTGCACTCTGTTTTTCTCTCACATTTGCATCGATCGAGAGTTCCCCTGAGCATTCTAGTTAGTGACCATTCAATCAGTAATGAAAATAAATAAATACGCTTAAAATGGCATCTGCCTGTGCTATTTATTTTTAAATTCAAGCAATAAATTTTCCAGTTTTCAGCAGCAATTGGAATTCAGATGGCAAAACAAATTTGTCTCGCTAGAATAGACTTTTTAACTCTGCTTTTATTCCTCATTTTAAAGTTCCGTATAACTTTACTTACATAATATATATGCATTGTTCGTCAGCACAATGATTTTTTTCTCACTTTTCTTTTATATAATTCCCACTCTTGTTTGGTTTGGTTCTCCAGTTTGCAAGGGAGCAATTTTTGATGATAAAAGAATCCCCGTGAAGTTATTACGAACATGATGATACTAGCAAAATATTTTGCTTAAATTACTTGTTTTGGTAAATTAAAAGTGTCCCATTGAGTTTTAATGTGCAAACTTGGTAGATTCACGTCTTTCGTGAGAGGGACAGAATAGGATAAATTAGTAAATACATTTTGCACACTATAATTTTGAAGAAAAGAAATTATACATTACTATTCACTATTCACATATCCTATCTTTTGTGTAATAAAAGGAATATTTCATTTTCATTCTTTTGTCATGTTGTTCTATTCACACCAGTGTTTTGTACTTTTTTATATAAGACAGAAGAGGTTTTATTATTTGGGTCTGGAAACTTTGTGCTTTTCCAGATCACGTGCTTGTTTTCGATTAAAATTTGCTTGTATAAGTGCATATTATTTTTATTGCTTAATAATTTGCAGAAATATGATGAATCGTGAGTTGTGTTGTGACCACTGTGTATAACACAAAGGGTATACGTGGGCGCTGTCGTTGACGTCGATTATTCCGGAACAAAACAAATCCTTCACAATTTCATATGTTATTTAATTTAACGGTAATGCATAACATGACTATGCTTAGTTAAAATATATACAAAGGACATGATTAGGTGTGGGCGTAAGTGTCCCCATTGACGTATTTCGATTTTTATTACAAATTTATTTTGCATTGTAAACTTACCAGTTGCACAATTTAAGCTCTAAAGTGTAATGTGACAGCTTCGAGACTTGCAGGCAATGTTGCAATGCAAAACTTTGAAAAAGGTTTCAATACTTTCAATTCTAAATTTCACCTTTCTACCTTGTACCAATACTTTTGGGATGAGTGAAAAATCTTCATACCTTTACCTAAGTAGTTTTTACTACACTACACGTACCTATATTGTTTCATTAGGGTTGGCTAGGGGCATTATGAGAATCTGCGTGGTCACATTGTAAATTGTAATTGCTTTGTTGCGAAAGTTTGCAAATTCAGGATTTATGTAATGCAAATAACAAAAATTAAGTACGCAGATAGATTGATATCACATCTTTTCTGAATTTTAAATAAAGGAAATTCAAGTCAACCTTTCAAAAAAATTATGATGAATGAATTAATGCTGAATGCGAGGCTGTAATCTTAATAATTTCATGAAATACATATTTTTAAATAATTCATTTGTGTAAGATTGTTTTCGTACTCAACTTATTCTCTTAAAAAATCTTCCAGATTGGTCTTCAAAAACTTTTATTTCAAAACGATGAACTGTGATGAAAGATAATTGCATTTTACAGAGAGGATTATAGAGCTTTTTAGCATATTATGTACATTTTCTAGTGCTGAATAATCCATTTAAGCTTCAACTCATGAAATGATCAACTACATATTTTTTTACTGAACCCATAAATTTTACGGGTGTAACTTGTTAATTCAATCTTTGATTTAATAGGAAAAACATGATGAATTCTATTTCCGAAATATTTTACAAATTTACTACGCTAATATTTAAGAAAAATAACCGTATTTGCATTATCAGTACATAAAATATATCAGAAAAATTTAGAACTCTTTATCTCGACTTTTTATGATTACCAACAATAACATTTCCATTTTTCACTCAGAAGCTAAAACTTTTTCATTCATATCAATGTATAACCGTTTCATTAAATTTCAATAAAATGTGAAGTGAAGACGTTTGACATGTAAAGATAAAAAGTAATTGACAACTGATACTGATGGCCAAGGACAAAATTATTAAAAGTCGATTTCAAGAATTACTGTCGTATTATAATAATATGGTAAGGATTTTTACACTAAAAACTTAAAAAGTCCATATTGAAATGAAAGTCACGGTGTAAAAATATGAAGTACAGACAAGTATCAAATACTTCAAATTTCTTTAAATCTCTTTAAATTGCCGATAACTAGGACTTGGAATGCATTTTATATTCTCATCCGTCAATGTATGAAATATACTAGTCAGAGTCAGGCTAAACACCGTTGCTTCTTTTTTTACAATGCAGATAAACCTCAAGATTTTAAAATCGACTTATCTTCCGTGTTCCTGTGCAAATAGTTTTAACCATTCAAAATTCCAACTTCAGATCGCTTTCCGATTCATGTTGTTAGCCCTCGAAAAATTTATTGAGTCCAGCCTGGATTCCGTGAAATAAGTTGATGTATTGTTATTTTCCGTTTCCTAATGTAGTGTTTAGTGATTTGATTCGATACTTGTTTAAGTTGATTAGTAATTTGTATTGTATATGTTTGCCTTGTTATCCAGTGATTTTCATATTATTATACAAAATGAAAATTGGAAAGAAAACTCGGTCAAATTTATGCTCTGCAATATTGTTTTTGATAAGCATGAAAGGTACAAAAGTTTTTATGGCGTTCTTCGTTCTTCTTAGTTTGATTTGAATATCTGAAAACGTGGTTCTGTGATAAAATTAGATTTTTAATTGTTTTTGTTTGTAGTTTGTCTGGTAATGGGCTTAAATTGTATACAATGTCATACAAGGCTGCACAAAGGTTGCACAAACCTGGATTATACAGTCCGTCACCAGGAATGTGTTGGGGATGAAGTTTGTGCCAAATTCAGTACCTGGCATATGAAGCGTGGACCGAACGGTGTGCTGATTCCTTACGGTATGTCAATTAGTATACTACCCTTCACATAAAAATGTGTCATGTGAATTTTATTTTTATTTTGAAATAAGCTTCTTTCCCCTGCGAATTTCAGGTAAAGGTACTATACGGGACTGTTTAGTACCTGACCCAGACGGATTAAATACATGCATGCCAATTGGAAACGAGATGGAACCAGGAGAAAAGTGTTTTTGCAACAGTACAGATTTTTGCAACGGTTCTCCCGGAGGACGACATCAATACAGCAGTTCAATTTCGGATAATTGGAAATTAATCTTGCTAAGCTTCTTAATTTATCATTGCGTTCAATTTGCGTTTTCGTGATAAAAATAAACATACATACCATGATAAATTGAAACATCTATAGCTTTTTGTTTAAAGTAATTTTGATGCATGTATAAATTAATGAAGATATAAAAGTAGCCATGCATAGACCACCAATAATACTACGAAATAGAAATTGGAATTATGATCTTTAGCAATAGCCTATAGACTTAGATTTTAATGTACCATACCATAACTATAACCATAATGTCCATACTCATACGATCAACTATATCAACATCAGACCGGCAGACATGTGTAATAGATTTTTATCGTTATAAATATTTTTGTTGGCATTAATTCAACTATTTAGATTCATCATTAAGCTCAATGGCAATGTCCAAAATATTCAATGAACTATAACCGTAAAATGTATAGGTTGCTTTTCAAAAATCGTTATTTTTCGAGTAGCTCTCTAACAGTACTAAAACAACACAGAAGATCACAAGAAAGACCGACAGATCAACAAAGACCATAGTCAACAACAGATAGATTTTGTAGAGAAAATATAGCAAGCTACTTAGAATGAAACACGAAACACGCAAAAAAACCCAACTCACTAGCCATAGCCAGCTAGTCTAGCAAATGAATCTTGCGCTTCTTACAGCTATAATCCTTTCCATCCGGCCAAAAATCATATGGTGTATGTTAATGGTATGTAGTGTGTTGTCTATAAAATGAAAACAAGAAGCATGTGATACAAGCATTTTTTATCATGCACTCTGTTTTGTCAAGTGGGAGGTGCTCAAAAATTAAATACGTTTTTGATGGTTAAAGATTAAATTAGTGAGCCAGTGAATATTCATGTCATTGTGTAAAACTGCAATTTGTTGAGTTTTCGGTATTTACAATTAGCAGGTGGTCTATACTCAACTCATCATCATAACCGTGTGCTAAAATAGCACAATAGGACAACAGACATTGGGAAATCAATGGAATCAGGTTTGTTTATTTATTTATATGCTTTTATCTTTTGCTGAAAGAATTCAGCATTCATGAATGTTGCAAAGTTGTGGAGTGTAAAAGTGAACCTAACCTGTTTGTGTCGTACGATGATGAATTCAGCTTCCAGTTTTTTTATGAGATCATTTTTATTAGTCAATTATCATAATAAATTGATGCTTTGTATGTAGCATTAGAAAGATAATTTTGTCAAAACATATTAGGGCTATGTACATGCTGATGGGTACGTTGAGTTGATTATATATAGTCAGAGTAAGAATGAATGACTTTCATTTATTTAGTTTACCTGAACAAAATGATGATGATGATAAGCCCCAGTTTAGTCGTTCTTTTAACAATGCGTAGATAGTTCTATAGCTTGTTAAAGTTTTCAAACGAAAAAATACATCAACAATTCTTTTTGCAAAAAAGTGTAACATTGTTACTGTTCTGATTGTTGTTTCTTTCAACATCCAACTTAAGTTTGATTAACGTTTTCATTTGTTTCAGTGCGTATGGAGGAAAAAGGATAAATGAATTCCTAATTGACCGTGACCAGGTAAAATTACTTAGTGAGCCATATTTGATTTGATTCTTTTAAATTGTCTATTAGCCTTTATTAAACAGGTTGTATTTTCAATTCCACAGATCAAACTTTTGATTAATTGGACTGAGGACCTGGCATGATGTGCCATGTGCCTGTTGAAACTATAATCCTCGCTCGCGGTGGGTGTAACTTACTCCAGAAGACATTTTTGTTGTCAACGTACTTGAAGCCTGTTATTCCAGATATCCTTACTCTACCTGAATCTGCCTCTTATCTGTCTGTAATAGTTTAGTATGTTTAAATTAGGTCTAACCGTCAATCAAAGTGTTCAGTAGTGTATAACTAGTAACTAGTATAAAATTATATAATTGAGAGAAGCGCAGTGAAGAATTTGAACAATGGTGTTCGAAAGTATTGTTGTCGATTTGTTAAATCGCCTATTAGGCGACTATTTTGAAAATTTGGATACGTCCCAGTTGAAATTGGGGATATGGGGAGGTATGTCAATTTCAGAAATATAAAGGTTATTCATGTTATGCTGTCAGTGTGTCAACTTTCTACATTTTATTTTTAGGCGATGTGGTCCTCCGCAACCTCCTCTTAAGAAACTCAGCTTTAGATGACATGGATGTGCCTTTTAAGATAGTCGTTGGAAAGCTGGGTAAGCTAACACAAATGTGTACAACTTTGTTTGTCACCGTTTAAAATCATATTTTGCAAATTTATTCGATAGCAGTGCAGCACTTGTTGAATAGAGGAAATAAGTTGCATATTTTCTTCGTTTTCACAGGTTCTCTGACTATGAAAATCCCTTGGCAAAGCCTGTACACCGCACCTGTTGAGTTAAAATTGCAGGATCTTCTACTGTTAGTCGCCCCATCATATGCTGTCAAATATGATGCAGTTGCAGAAGAAAAGGCAGCAGAATATGCTAAAAAGAAAGAGATTGAGCGCATAGATGAAATAAGAAGAAAGGAACAGGCAAAGAAACTGGGCAAGTGAAGCTAAACACGGAGATGTATGCATATTTTACAATTAAATGCTAATTATAATTGATGTTGATTTGGTTGGGGTTTAGGTCAAAACAAAGCTCAGGCGGATGATACTTTCACAGAGAAATTGATTACTCAGATAATCAAAAATGTCCAAATCCGGGTTGAAACTATTCATATTCGTTATGAGGATGATGTGACGAAGCAGTATAGCCCATTTAGTTTTGGTATCACTCTCAAAAGCCTGAATGTTAGGACAACTGATGGCAATTGGAATCCTACCGTTTTAACTGATAACGCTCTGACATTCAACAAAGTACGACTGGTTCTTCTATTTATGTGTATTGATGATTATGATTGTAATATGCTTGACGTTCAAGTTATTTGTTAATATGCAACTTTCAGTTGGCTAAATTAGAAGGCTTGGCGGCTTATTGGAATTCCCAAAGTGAACTCGTTCAGCCTGGAGATCGAAAACCTGTGGATATGCTGGAAATGCTCCATGATTTTGTTACTTCAGACGACAGCAAATTGACTCATGGTAAGGAAATTAGTTTATTTCAATCTTCCGACGTATTTCAGTATTGTAAACATTGCATGTTGTCAATTTTCTTGATTTGCTTTTATGGTTATAATTAGTTCTGGGACCCATTAATTCAACTGCTAAATTGACCCTAACTCCAAGTCCAGACAGAGGAACTGCCCCGTTTTCAAAACCAAAGTTCTGGATCGATGTTATAATGGAAGAACTGGCCCTAGGTAAACAATTACCCTTTCAAGTATTACATGTGAAAGTTAACTTTTTGTATATCAGGGTATGTTAAACTTTGAGTTTTTATTTCGTACTAGCTATGACCAATTTGCAGTTTCTCGATTTGATTGAACTAGCAGAAGGTATCGATTTCATGTTCCGAGCACAGTTGTATAGAAAATATCGTCCTCCCTTTAAAGAACATCACGGTCACTTCAAGGACTGGTTAGTGCTTCTGTAATCAATAGATTTTTTGTAGTATTAGAGCGATGAGTCAACAAGAATATTTGCGGTATCTTAGGTGGAGGTATGCTTATCAATGCATTGTTGAAGAAGATATTAGGAGAAGGCGTAACAACTGGGACTGGAATCATATGAAGCGACATAGAAATCTTTGTAAAACGTATGCTAACGTAAGTATTTTAACTTAAATCAGAACTAAATTGTATTATTCCGTAATTTTCTGCAGTTTGTGAATTCACGTAAATACATTTTCTGTTTTCAGGTTTATTACCAGAAGTTAACTCAACCAAAACCCAAACCTGAAGTGCTGAGTTCCTTGAATCGCTGCGAAAAAGAGCTAGATATTTTTAACATTACTCTAGTTCGAAAGCAAGTTGAAATGAGGATAGAAAAAGAAGGGAAGCGCAAAGACGCTGAAAAACAGAAGGCAGCAGAGACTGCCGGTGGATGGTTTTCTGGATGGGGGACTTGGCTTTCAGGCAATCCAGCGCCTCAAACATCAAATGACCTTACAATGAATGAAATCTTAGAAAAAGTAGAAGAAGCTCTGACTACTGACGAGAAGTCCAAATTATACAACGCCATTGATTATACGGAAAATGCCCTTCCTCTAGATTATCCTGAAACTTACGAGGAGTATTATTTAAGCTTTAAACTATTGAGACTAACTACCGCTATCACAGAGTTTAAAACTCGGGAACCCGCCGGTAGGAAGATTTTAAAACTAAGAATTGACGACGTGGCTGCAGAGTAAGTTTAGTAAAACTAATTATGATTGTGTCTCAAGTTTATTTATAATGATTTATAGTGTTGTGTCCTGTACATACCGTTCTTTTCATTTGAAATCTTAGAATAACAACACGACCTGTAAAGAGTGGGATGAAAGTTACTTTATCACTGGCTGCTTTGACGGCCGTCGGATTTCAAGTGAACCCTAATACACCCCCACCTGCTATTGTGACGTCCAAGTTATCAGAGGGGCAAATCAATCTGATTAACGTTGTGTATGAAAGTAATCCATTGAATTCCACTGTTGACCAAAAGATCCATGTCCGAGGGAGGCCCATCGAAGTTGTCTATGATGGAAAAACGATATCCAAACTTGTAAATTGCTTCACTGTTCCACAAGACGCAAAACTAATCAAGTAAGTTGCGGCGTTTGCTTATTTTTCCTACTAAAGTTTGTTTTGTATGAATTTTTCATAAAACCAATGTTTGCCTGATTGTAGACTTCAAGAAGCTGCTGCTTCCACAGTCAATGAATGGAAGGAACAATCCGCAGCTGGTCTGCAGTATATGCTTGACACAAGAGGGGAAGTGGAAGTAGATATTCATCTCTTAGCTCCTTATTTTATAATTCCACAGGACGGAATTCTTACACCGTAAGTAACCAATAATCAATGAAACCGAAGTCTTAATAAGAATTACTGCTGATTTTTATCGACTTATGATTCAACAGGACAGCAAATGTTTTAGTAACAGACTTGGGCGAAATTAGCATAAAAAGCAAGCCTAGAGAGAAGAATTGGAATAAAGAAAAAATCAGCAGTTTCAAACGAGGATTTGAAACAGAGGAGCAGTATTTGAAAGCAATGATGAAATTGGCGTACGACTGCTTTATAATTGAGCTTACGGACTTCCAGGTATGCGTGTCAAAGTCAATACGATGTAGGACTGCATGAATGGGGAAAACAGAACACAGTGTTGAATCATTATTGCCATTCGTATTTTTTGTAGGTCCTGATCGCAGTAAACAATGAAGACTACTATGCTGTCCTTAATAAAGTAGAGCCTGAACAGGGAAAGACGTTACCAAAATCTTTGATTTACGCCAAAACTTTTATTGTCACACTAGAACAATCCATGCTTCCTGATGATCCCCGGTTTCCACGAATTCAATTGCACGCTAATTTACCGTTGTTAAATTTTGATATTACTGAGAATAGATTGCTCGAACTGTTAAAACTCTTCATCACATTACCACTTCCACAAGGGGAGGAACCTGTTGTTCCTCTAGGTGGACTTCATACTGTAAGCTTCCGTACATGGTATTTGTTTGAATGAACCCATAATATTGCACATTCACATATTAACGTTCCTTGACATTTTGTGACAGATTGCTGAAAATCCAACCATCGCAGAGTCATACGCTGTATCTAAACTGGCTTATGGAGATGCTTCGTTGGAAAAGAAGGAAAAGAAAATGGTGGAGTTCATTGAGATGATGATTAAATTCACTGTCAATGGTATGTTTAATTATGCTACATGAAGTGCATCATATTTTTGTTAGCAAAGATAAGGAAAAACAAATTACATCAACATTTTATTTTATTTAGCTGTTCGAATACGATTGACTCGCAAGTCCCGCCAAGCTGAAGTGCCTTTGATTGATTTTGAAATGAATCATCTACAGTTCCGGCTGCAAAGTAAATCATTCAGTACAGGCATTGATGTGGGTGTTGGTGGGCTTACAGTATGTGCCTTACAGAATACCATCCCACATCAAGAAGGACCTTTGTATCTACTGAAAACTCCCATGTCTGAGGGAGGCGACAAGTATTTATTAAAAATGCATATGTTTTCGGTAAAAATTAAAATAATAGCCGCTTTTTATGCAGAAGAATTTCTTTCGACAAGTGTATTGATTTTTATCTATTTGATTTCAGATACTACCTAACTGTCCAGCTCAATTCGCTGGAAAAGTGAAGCAGTCTATAAAGGCCGACATTTCCTCCCTGGATGTAATACTGCATCAGGAGGCTATTGCATCAGTTATGAATTTGGTGGAAAGAGTTACTAAATTTATGGACCATGCTAAACCTGATGAGCCTCAACCAGGGGCAGCGGACGCTGTTTCACTTCGGTCGTCCTCGTCAACTGAAAGTACACGACGAAAGACCAGAACGTCTACTACACAGAGTAACTGCTATGCTATGATATATAATATGAATGATTACTTTTTCCGCGTAATAATTAAATATGAATACTTAATTTGATGCGTTTGTTCTTAACAGTTTCAAAACTTGAAGCCAGAAGGCGTGCAGTGGCCAAGAAACATAATGACCCCAAGGATATTTTACTTCAGATCGATGCAAAAATGGAGTCGCTTACTGTTCAAATGTCGTATGAAAAGAAAAACTTAATTAAAGCAGTTTTAAGCTCTATGGATTTCTCTATGATTCAAAAGACTGGCAAGATGTCAATTATGCTGGAGCTCACAAATCTTCACGTAAAGAATTTGGATCCACATAGTTTATACAAAGACGTAAGTTAAAACATTGAAGATAAATGAGAAGATACAAGTCTCGGAACTCGGAGCTAGTGGTTATAATTGCATTATTTTGTATTTGCTACAGATAATATCTGTTAATGAAGATCGAGTCGTTTATATCAAAGTTATGATGTTTGACGAAGGCAGCAGCGGTAAAAATTTCTATGATATGGAAAAGCATGACATGTCTGTTCGGATCGAGACGGGTAGTCCCAAAATTGTATACATAAGCCCGTTTGTGGAGGAAGTTCTGGTACGCTGATTTACGCTTATTTTGACAAACTTTAATAGGCTTTGCTAATTAGATGGTTTTGAGCAGGATTTTATCACAAAATTCGGAGCATCCAGGGAAGCCATGTATGAAGCATCTGCTGCTGCTGCTGCAGCCGCCAAAGAAAACGTTGAACAAGCAGTCTCAGCGTCTAGCAGAATTTTACTTGACATTTCCCTCAAGGCACCTCTAGTTATTATACCTAGAAATGAGCATACTCCCCATGCTATGCTCGCAGATTTAGGACATCTCACTTTGCTGAACCAGTTTGCTAAGAAAAAGATTGATGAATCCGAAACATTCATTATTATTGACAGGATGGAAATCAACTTGATGAATATTAAACTATCAAGGTAAGGTGGAACTGTCTTTAAATGTCAGAAAAGTTATCTTCCAACAATTAGTTCACATTCTTACTGAGTTGTAGTGCTGATGATGTTCTTTTTATTTGTTAGAATATTTTTCGACAAAGACAATCAACAGTTAAAGTCTGAAGTGCTTATGCTGGAACCTGTAAACTGTAAGGTCTGGATTGATAGAAATATGAGTGCTGATTGGTATCATAGTATTCCAGCCCTTGCTGTAAAAGGAACGATTCGAGCAGCCACGGTAGGTGTTCCTCAATGTATCTAATGAATTAGCGCAGTTCGAAGTACATTCTCGCAATGCTAAATAATTTATCCAATTTTTGTTAAGATGAGAATGAGTAACGAGGATTATGACTTGATGCTGGGTTGTATATTGGAAAACATAACTGCCCAAAGTGCAACCGCTAAGGAACAAGCAGGGAAAAGCGCTGCTCCTGGGAAAAAGAAATCCAAAACTAAAGGTTCCAGTTCCACTCTATTTAAACTATATAATTTATATAATTTTTCATGTGACGTTTTTTAGTTTTGCTTTGAGTTTTAGTTCATATGTGTTTTTTGTATGGTTTAAAGCTATCGAAGCAAATCAGAAGGATAGCATGCGGACATTGGTATCTGCGATGTCCACGAAAGCGGAAGTGTATATAGAAATGCAAACCTATATGATGGTTCCACAGCTAAAATTCGTTATGTATCAACAAGGTGTTTATAAACTGGTGAGTTAATAGTATTGGAAGATTTTATTCTGAATTGTTCGCAGTTCTTTAATTCATGTATTGATTATGACGCTTCATTTCTTTTGACTTATCAGGAAGACAAAACAGGCGTTGTTGAGCGGGATGATGCCGCTGCCTTTGCAAGTGTTGCCGTTCAAAATGTCAGCCTGAATGTTGAAAGTTTTAACGATCAAAGCATGATATGCCCTATCGTAAGTTAGTCCATGGCAAAAATTGTTACTTTCATGGTCAAATCATTTGACAAGTGAAAGTGAAGTACTAATGATATCGAAATTAATTCTCTAGATAATAGAAAATGTTTCACTTCTGGATATACGTCCTGGAAAAAGAGCTATTAAAAGCTTAATCCAAAGAAAACTGAGTGGGACTAGTAACTCCACCGGAACAGAGCCAATTTTCAAGTTCAATTACAAAACTTCACCGGCAAACGGGACAACAAGTAAGGTTCTCCATAATAATGCCGTAAGACGAAAGTTTTCTTTTCAGTGTTTCATTTTAATTCTCTTTCATTGTTTACAGTGGAGCTGGAAACAACAAGTCTTACTTTGGTACTAGCGTTGGATTATCTCTTGCAAATCTTGGCATTCTTTCAAACCACCGGTCCTTCAGCAGAGCTACCAAAACAGGACGTGTCCCTACGATTGGAGCCTACTTCAGTTGAAAGTAAATTCTCTCTCCACGAACAAGTATTTATAAAACCTGTAAACTCATGTTTTAAAATGTATACATCTTTTGTACAGTTGATCCTGCTCCAGCTCGAGAAATAACTGCAGGCAAACCTGCCGACATAGAAAAAGAGGAAGGTCCAGTGGGAGAGATTTTCAACGCTTTTTATAACTTCTCATCTACAGAAATTATTCTGGTCGAGACAATGGAGACTCTTGATACAAAAGCATTACTACTAAACGTAAGGTTACACGACAAATGAATTCTATCTACAAGTGAGTCCAATTCACTGATGAAGGGTTCTTTGAAAATTTTCAGTGTGAAGTAGTCTTCAAGCAAACAGACGCTGATGGAAAATCAAATTTTATGGGGACTATAAGTAATCTGAAGTTAACGTCATGTATTTATGATCCATCTGTAAGGGAAAGTTCAGCAGCTGAGGTAGGTATTTCTACTTAGTGTCTCCACGATTTAACAATATTAAGTTCCTGCACGTATTTACGGTAATTTTGTATTTCAAATTTTTGCTCAGGTCATCAGTCCAATGTCGGTGACTGTAGTGTGGAACTGTTCCCAGATAACTGGATCATTAATCGACATTAACATTTCAAATATATTTGTAAGATTAACAGCAGGCACTGTGGAGTTGCTTACAAAAATATTTGGATCAATTGGTGCTTCTACTAAAACCGTTGAAGAGGAAGTAGAGCTAACGAATTATTCGGATGCATGGGATACCAAAAGTATTGCGAGTCAAGATTTTTGGTTTCTTCGTCCTGGTAAGTTATTTCTACATCAAAAAAGTCGACCACAATGCTAGAATCCGATTTAAAGTATTTGTCTTTCTCTCTTCATTATAGATGCATGGTACGAAGTTGGTCAAGACGCCCTTGCACTTGATGAAAAACCAGTAAAACAGCAGTACGCAGATGATCTCGAAACTAATGAGAGACTGGTGTTAGAGTCCGGTGCCATTGTTTTCACGTTTGAAACTGGAAGTGGAAATATCACGATGCCACTTATGTTGATAGAAACAGATATTGATTTGCAAGTTTTCGATTGGTCCAGACATGTAATTAGCAAACATGAATCTCATAGTTGCTTGTTTTGCACTTTCATGCTTTATGATAGCGAGATATATTTTGTGTTTTGTTTTCCTATTTTAAAAGATGAAAGTTGCTGGAAGGATGAAGCTCGAAGCAGCTTATTACAATGCCATGTTTGGAATGTGGGAATTTCTTATAGAACCTGTGGAGACCCGGCATCACGGAAGGGTAGCCCACCAACCGTGGGAAGTACTTTTCGAGGTTCGAAATAAATTATGGATTATAAATGATTTTATTGAAATGTATGCATGCGTTACTTGAAAATACTTTGTTTTGGAACTATAACAGTACACTGTTGGACCTAACAATGCGTCCCCCGCATCTACTCCGACTAATGCGGTTAGCCCCACAACAACATCAGTCCTCCTGCAATCAAATGTACGAATTTACTGTTTTACCGTTTTGTATTTTAAATGATCATATTTACTTAATACTTATCCATCATATCATGACTTGTGTATCGTAGGATGTGTTGGAACTTACCGTTACCAAAACGGCTTTAAACACTATAAACATAATCAGTGAAGACTTCTCTTCAGCTGTCAAAGAACTGGTTTCACAGCGCGAAGTGTCAACTGCACCGTACAGCATAGTGAATCACACGGGAATGGACCTCAAGCTATATCTGAAAGAAAAGGGAAAGCCGGGCCCATTTTTGCTTATTAAAAACGGGATGGAATATGAGGAAGTTATCTTGAAACATGGGACATTCATTAACCTTGGCCTAGTTGAAGACACGGATTTGACAAGACATCACACATCCGTTTTACGAGAACAGGAGGGAAAGGCTGATCGTTTACTAACGATCGAAATTCCTGAGGTTGAGTTTAAAAGCTCTATTCCAGTAAACCGGTCCGCGAAGCGGTATTTCCCACTTAGAGCACAGGTCGATCATGGACATTACGGTTTAATTTGCGATATTGGGGTTAAAGACTGCTCTAAAGTAGTTACTTTTCGCGGCGTTGTGCAAATTGTCAATGACTTAGAGGTTCCCGTAGACATTTACTATCAGGCAGATGGCAAAACTGCCAAACTTGCTGGTACTGCTCTTCCGGACAACTTTTTCAACTTGCCTATATCCTGCACGTACACCGACAGTTGTGCTCTATTTTTTGCACCGGAAGGGTAAGTTTTAAAAAAATTCTTAAACTTTTCAAGTGTAAGCTCTTTGATGCAATTTTTATTATTATATTCGTTTCAGATATTCCGTAACAAGTCAGTCGTTCAAGTGGGATGATGTATTCCGTGAAATACAGGTTGTGAAGCAATTGAGAACTAGTTGTCGGCAGACTGGACACGACGATTTTCATATTCGCGTGAGTAAATCGGAATAGTTTCTTTCTTTCTCATTTAACAAGATTAAGATTGTAATGATTGTGAAATCTTTTGTGACTTGCAGGTCGTTGGAATGGCTAAACAAGCACTTCATGAATGCTCTAATCGTAAAAATATTGCGAGCCAGTGTTGTTTTATTTACTTGAAACCCCCTGTGCTGCTAGACAATCTGCTTCCCGTGCCTCTCGGGTATTATATTGATCAACGGGAGCATAGGATAAAAATGGCTGAACGAGGAAGCGTTATACAAATTACTAATTTGATCGTTGGAAAGGATGAAACTTACCATTTGTATTTAAAGGTATTTCTGCACAAAAAAATAAGACAATATAAGACATTAAAAATCGAAGAAACTATAAATTGTTGATTGCAATTTGCAATTTCAAAATGGTTTAGATCCCAAACTATCACAATCAGTCCTGGAAGTCCGAAGTCACCATCAATAAATTTACAACGGATTTGTCATCCTGGACGTTCATGTCAGAGGAAAATTCCCAAGAGACTTTGACGGTAGGAGTTCATCGTGAAAGTAACAACGAAGAGATATTACTTCATGTTTATTGTCCATTTTGGATGATAAATCGAACAGGACTGAATTTAATTTATAAGGTGAAATAAATAGATATTTTAGCTCGTAAAAGTAGTAGTAAGCACATTTTTATTTTATTACCGGAATATTAATAAATATTCTAATCATTTTTGCAGGGCGATGGTCGTGACTCGTCAAGTGTATCACATCCTAAGGAGCACGACACACCTGTAATGTTTTCATTTTCAGGAAAGGCTTTCTTTTCCAAAAAGGCTGCTAACGTGAAAGTTAAAGACATTCAAATATACAGTTCACATTCGACAACTGACTGGTCCGAAAAATTTTCGTTGGACGCTGCTGGAAGCGCTGGTTCAGTCACGTGCAAATCGCCAATGCAGAATTTTCAGGTTCGAATATAGTTTTCCTAATATCTATGTAAGTTTTATTGCGTTATGATGTGCCATTGTAAAAACTGGATTCGTTTGTTTTGTTTGCAGATTGGTGTGGAAATCCAAATGAGTAGCTGGGGTTTGACAAGATACGTTATTTTTACGCCTAGGTTTTATCTTTCAAATCAGTGCCCGTACACTGTGTACGCCATTGAGCTTGATAGACCGGACGATGAAATTGAAGTTCCTAGTCGTAAATGTGTCCCCTTTTGGCCTAAGAGTCCGACTCCACATATGAAAGTTGCTGTGAAGATCCTGAAAAGACGTAATGAAACACAACCGTTCCGATATGACATTGTGGAACACACGTTATTACAGCTGTCGAATGAAGTAAGCTGGCGTGATAATTCTAATGTGACGCAGTTTGTTTATATTTTGTATGTTCTCTATAAAATACTGTTGTTGTTCCAATAGTACGGTGGTCTGCATGTTGACATTTGTCTGAGTGAATCGAAAACATCAATACTTTTCGACAAATTCCTACCTGGTCAAGCACCTGTCCTACTCATTAATAAGTACAATAACTTAGCAATTGAATTCGGGGAACGAGAGAGTCAAGAAAGTTTGTAAGTAATAGTTTAAAGTTTAAGCAATTACGACAGTGAAATCGTGGGATTCTTTGTTGTATACTGTGTATTTTTGTTTACGGTTTAGTTTCCTTCCACCTGGCCGCTGCCAGTACTTTACGTGGAAAGATCCCCTGGGATCTAGAATGCTTGAATGGTGGCCGGCTGGTAAAAGGGATACTAAGAAGTTGCGCCATCAAAATAATTTACTGATGGATGGCTGTGGCGAATTTGAAGTAGAAGGAACTAGGAAGGGAGAAAAATCAGATTACTTCTGGATATCATTTTTGGATGGGTCACAAAGATGTATGTTGTTCATTGAAGACTCAGGGATAGTGCAAATGCTCCAAACTCGCGAAGTTGAAATTCCAGTCGCTGAGTATACAGTACTTCTTCATGGTCTTGGCTTGTCATTGGTGGACAATGAGAATCTGAAGGAAGTAATGTATATGAGAATTGCAAGGTAATAATATCACACTAGTTCTTCTTTTGTACATTTTGATTCATTCAAATTAAAATGACGTCTTCAAAACTGATTCCTCGTGAATTTACTAATTTCAGTTCTGATATTGTGTGGGAGCAATGCAAAGATGGGAAGCGAAAGCGCTTCAAACCGTTATCAATGGACGATTCCAAAGCCGTCGAAGCAGCTTATCAAAACTATCTCAACCATAAAGCTATATCAAAAACTGTCAAGTCCCTAATACAGTTCGATTCTGGTTTGGAGGTAAGTTTTACTTAATTTTCGGGTTCTTTCAAGAGTTGTAGAGGCTATCTCCAGTGTGTTTTGTATCCTTATAAATACAGGTCGATTTCTATCTTATGCGAACTATAAAACCACATCCTGCGACAATAAGAAGGATGTTTCAAACGGGTGTTTGGATGAGTTACAAAACTCTTCCTCATTCAACTCAAATTCATGCTAAACTGAACAGGATTCAAATTGATAACCAGTTGCAGGATAGTATTTTCCGAGTTGTTTTGGCTCCGGTGAAACCTCCAAAAACAGTGATTAATCTTGGTGAGTAAACTAAACAACGTTATTCCCGACATTTTACTTCATTATGAAGCAATCCATATAACTTTATATTTAATTTTTCGTTAGACACCGCACCAAAGCCATTTGTGGAAATAAGTATAATGCAAAGAACGAGTTCACATTCCTACGTTGTACAGTATAAATACTTCAAGATTCTTGTTCAAGAGTTCCTAGTCAAAGTCGATATTCAGTTTGTGAATGCCTTAGTAGAGCTCCTGGTGGGCAACACTATTACTGTGGACGAGTGGGTAAGAAGTTAATAGTGAATACCACCATGTGCCCTTATAATTTGTCATAGATGTAACTAAAAAATTTACTTTAACTTGCAGAAAGACAAGTACCTGAAAGAATATGATGAGGCTTGTATTTCATTGGAAGAGTTTTTGGCTCGCCAAATAGTTGCACAAGGCCAAAAGCATTTCTATGATTATCTTCATTTTTCACCACTGAAGGTAATCTACTGAAAGAAGATGAGTTTTTTTGTTGTAATGCAGATATAACGTAAAATTTTTAAAAAATATTTCAGATTCATCTAAGCTTTTCGATGGTTGGTTCCACTAATGTATCTAATCATGTGCTAAAACTGGTACTAGCTAGTCTGGGTGTTACTCTAACCGAAATACAAGATGTGTTATTCAAGTAATTTGTCTAAAATATCAGAAGCCATGACCTTATTTGTATGGTAATTGCATGGAATAATATGTATTTCACATTATTTGTAGACTTGCTTGCTTTGAGCTTCATCACACTTTCTTTTCTTCTGATCAACTACAATCTGAAGTAACGTCCCACTACATCTCTCAAGGACTTCGGCAGTTCTACGTATTGGTTTTTGGGCTTGATGTGATTGGGAATCCATATGGTCTTGCGATGGGAGTTGCTAAAGGAGTGGAAGCTTTCTTTTATGAGCCTTTTCATGTAAGAATTCAATACACTAATTTGACATAAATGTAGATATGTGTATTTAATATTCGATATATATTAAACTAATATTAATTTATAGGGGGCTATTCAAGGACCAGGGGAATTTGCTGAGGGTATTGCGTTGGGTGTGAAATCTCTTCTCGGTGGAACAATCGGTGGCACAGCAGGTGCATTTTCAAAAATTACTGGGACTATTGGAAAAGGAATTGCAGCTTTAACTTTTGACGATGACTACCAGAAGAAACGACGAGAGAATCTGCAAAATAGAGGGGATGCCGCTGAAGGATTAGCGAGATCTGGAAAAGGACTTGTGATGGTAAATGACTTAACTACTTGATTTATGTATTTTTGCCAAGCAGGATGGCAACTAATTTTCAAGGGGTTATCAGGGTTTTTACGAAGGTGTTACTGGAGTTGTGTCGAAACCAATTGAGGGGTGTAAAGAAGGAGGTGCATTCGGATTCTTTAGAGGCGCTTTCAAAGGGACTGTAGGATTAGTAGCTAGACCCGCTGCAGGAGTTGTGGATTTTGCCAGTGGGTCATTTGATGCTGTGAAAAAGTAAGATTTTTTATAATTAGTTGTTGAAGTCAATTTTAGAGTTAGTTAAGTTTATTAATATTACTTATTTGTCTTAAAAATTAGGGCGACTACAGCGGTGGAAGACGTAAGAAGGCTCCGACCTCCAAGATATATTCCCGCAGAGACTATCTTGCAACCTTACATTTGTCATGAGGCGGAGGGTGTGCAGTTGTTAAGTGTAAGTCACGATAACTCACCAGAAGATGACTTTGATGTTAGACTTGAGCTCAAAACGTCTATGTTTAATATTTCTGACTCTGCTGATACTCATGCCTGTAAAAAATAAGATTTTACTGTATAGCATATTAATAGCGCTTTCAACTTTCTCTCTTTTGCATCTCTCTGAGCTTTACAGTAGTTTGTTTAAGTACAAAATAAAGTAATTCATGTATTGAATAAGTGTTCCAAAGTATATTGTACCTACGTTTAAATGCAATAATAAAAACCTATACAGGAATTGGAAAAAGGAAAATATGCCACTACGGACAATTACGTTGCACATGCTCTGATTAATCCGCATGGGATTTACGTTCTGCTTGTGACAAATAGGCGAATACTGTACTTGAAGCGCGATGAACTTTTTGGCACGTGGGCGGTAAGAGTTTTTTTTCTGTTTATGAATTAACCCTTTTTAATTTATCTCATTATCTCTGATGATTTCCAAGTTGGATTTCATCAAGTGTTATCTTGAGTTGCTTGACCGCATCGCCTTGATTATCCTTTTAATTTAGACTGAATGGAATCACATTTGGGAGGACTTTGCTAGTCCCCCTGAAATTGTGGAGCGCGGTTTGCTCTTTCATCTGAAGCAAGAGATGGTGAAAAAGATTATTCTTTTCAAGGTGTCCAGATCAAAGCAGCTACTTGTCCCCATTTACAGCGCGGAAGTTGCAACGGTAAATATACAAACCTTAGAAATACAAAATATTGCTTTGGTTGATGCTTCTTAGGGACAGTTTTATAACCGATACCCAGCCCATTCATAAACCCAGATTATGCATTAGTACGCATGAAAAGTAGTCTATGCAAATATTTAAAATCTTGGAATTGATTTGCTAATACGGGATTATTCTTATTTGTTTTTGTGGTGACATTATTATTTGATTGGTGTAACAGCGAAACTTATCTTACATTTCGCAGTGGCTAGTTAGTAAAATAGAAGAAGCAATGCGAATTGAAACTGGAATTGCTTGGAGCGATGGAGCGCACCCTGGAACTCTAGGCGAAGGAGATGCTGCCGTATAAAAAATATATATGCTGATTTCCCCAGACGAACAGCTTCCAAAAACCGAAGGCAGCATTACCTGACGACTTATATTATTCCATCATTTACAACTTTCATATTTACTAGACTTTCTATGCAAAACTAAGTTAGGGAAGGAAGACATCTTGTATGCAAAAATATTTTAAATTCTACTGTGATGATGAATCTCCATATCCAAAAGAGGTAACTATTTGTCATTGTAACTTTTGGGCTTTTTTATGTGTTTCTTATAATTTTGTGAGTCAATATTTTTCTTGTTGCTTTATCTTGTACAATTAAATCTAAAGTTATTTATATCAAAATGTTATTGTGTTCGTCGCATGAAATATTTATTAATCAAAGTATCGTGCTAGTATATCAAGTAATTATAATGTGTTTTAAAATACTACACTTGTTCATTGTATGCATATATGAATGACAAATTCATTAGTCAATTTTTTTCTTTGTATCTATTCCAATCTTTATTGTTAAATATTATGTGACTGAAACAATCGATATAATGATAGTATTTATTGAAAACTCTTCGCATGTCTTGTATTCGACAAATCAAACTTTAATTCTTCCAAAACGTTCCAAAATAGTTTTTAGCTACAAACGTTCATTCATTGTTATAATAAAGTTACTGGTTTCGTTTACACATTTAATATAGCTATCAGTCCAACGAGCTAACTAATGTATTTGGATTTTACACACATATTACTAACGCAGCTCTCCTATTCTTGAGATTCTAAAATTTATTCGTACTAGTAAAAAATATTTTTAAATGGCTAGTTGACAGTCATACATTTAGCATCAAATCATTCATAATGTCATACTTGCTTATTATTTATATACATACATAATATACATTACAATCAAAAAAAGAAGTTACAATTAATAGCAAACACTCAATTTCTAATCACTCAAAACCAACCAACTTTTGTCATAATAGATAACTCAACATTAACTCAGAAGCCTATCTAAATAGAATAATAGTAAAAAAACAACATATTTTACAGGGTTCGCTTGATTGTCAAATAAAACTACAAAAATGGTATAATACTTGAGTAGTGCTTGAGGAGGCTTTGATTTTATCACGGTGTCGCCTGCGTACATAATTGCTCGAAATGTAGATATTATAGTAAGTCTTTATGATGATTGAGGCGTATCGTAAATACTTATATGTATTAGTATTGTTACAGCTCGCTAGGTTTTAGGTGACCATTTGATTCAATATCATACGACTTGAAACTGGGATTATCATATGAGCTTTCTGACTTCCTGTCATTAATGGGAGCTTTGGCTTGATTTTGTTTCTTGATAAGGATCATAAGAAGTGCGATAATTCCCAAAATAGACATTGCAGCGACTATTGCCAGTGCTACTAATGCTCCGTAATATGAAGACGTCTGTGGTAGTTCTGGTTTTGACTCTTGTGTTTCTGTGTATAAAGTAATTTCGAATTATTAAAAAATATTAGCTAAATGTGATAACTTGAGATGTGATGCGTTCTTGAGATAACCCAAAGTTATGAGTTAATTACCTTGTTCAGACTTTTCAGGTGAAGGCAATTCTCCAGCTTTGGTTACTACATCTATAACATTGGATCGTTTCTTCTTCCCATTGGTCAAGAATGCTTCCAACCATATTGTGTACCTTATAAAGACAAAATGACATAAATTTAAATAAATCACAGAAATAAAAGTATTTAATTGAACTGAAAATCAATGCATTTCAAATTGCCCCATCTTACTTTGTGCCTGGTCTCAAATCTGTCAAAGTCGCTCTTTTACTTGTTTCCGTCTTTGGTACTTTAAAATAGCTCTTTTGTTCCTCTTTCTCACCATCCATGGAGTAATAGACTTGATAAATACTGACGTATTTATCCTCTGGTGGGGGTACTCCCGAAACACGTAGTTCTACAGTACTTTGTGACACTTTCCCAGGGCTCAAACCGACATCAAATGCATACTCATCTTCTTCCTTGTCTGTCTTGATAAAGATGGCTTTTTCGGATTTAAGGACAGTCTTTTGATCAGTGTGGAATGGGATGAAGAGAAGATTTACTTCATAGTCCTTATTGGGTGTCAAATTCGTGAGTTCATATTCGGTCACCGAACGGTGAATAAGTGGCGTTGTGGAATACACCTTGTCCTCACTTTCTTTGTATGCGATCTGGACACCATCGACGAGGTTATCATACTCATCTATCTTTTTCCAGTGTAATTTTACAGATCTACTTCCAGACTCAGCTAACTGTATTTCTGGGTCAACAATAATTTCTGGCGGAAGTGTAGTAGTTGGGACCGCTATAAAATAAAAATTGACAAGTTTAAGATAATTAGACTAAATGCAATTGCAGCCCAGCGAACGTGAAAATAATACACAGGGGTATTATGATACTCACAAGGGGCAGGTGTCCTAACAAGCAAAACATCACTGGTAGGTTGGAACTGGGCCATTACTACAACCCTTATTTGCATGTGGTAATCCGTGTCAGGCTCCAAACTTGTCAGGAAAAGCTGAAGGTGAGTGTTGTCAATCAAATCCTCGGCTTGTTGGAAAACCTTGCTCTCCCATTGAGCTGGATTAGGTTTCCGACTAAAATCATCAGAAAACATGTTTATTCCGAACTGAACATATAGTTGTCGAAAAATCAAAAGTATTATCATTTAAAAAGGGTCAAACCTGTATTCCTTCGTATACAGGACTTCAACATGGCCATGCAAACCGACAAGGATGGGAGAAACTGTGAAGTCGATTTGAAGCGTGGATTCATTGAGGGGCTGAATGATAATGTTGGAGACTTTGGTGGCTGTAAAAATAGAGAATAGTTTTATTTCAAATTCTTTTATAGATGTCGACTACCATATCATAATATTCTTTAATTGATTGTATTTGTACCATCATTAGAATGCTGTGGTGGATGATGTGGTAATCCAAACGGTGGGAGTGGAGGGAAATGACCTAGATATTTTACGTTCAATACAAATATATTAGTTTTACTCATAACGATTCTACAACATGTACATATCATAAAATACATCAAAGATTTTCATCAACAATTATACTATAGCATAATTTCCATCGTCCTCGGGAAAGTTTCCGAAAATCGTGTACAAACTAAACGAATTCTATTTAAAACATTAAACAACAAAACCACGAAACAGGAAGGAATCATTATATACGTCGACCTGCGAATCACTACTATTACGAAAGCTTGTATTTATAAAGATGTCAATTTGCACAAAAAAAACAAATCATGACTATGACTCACAATTCTAATTAGTTTACAACGAACACTAATTTAATTACGCATGTGTGTTTATGTGTAATGGTGTATAAAACAAATATAGTGTAAAATGTGAAATGAGGGATTTTTTTGTGTCCTCCGTCTAAAACTGATTGTTTTAAAAACGCATTTACAGGTATGTATGTACATAAATTATACATGAAGGAAACATGTACAGAGAGAGAGGGACGATCATGATATTATGATCATAAATATCCACCAACCTGGAAAGCCTTGTGGTGCATTAGGAGAGTGTGCATGAAGAATTGGGCGTTGTCTTTGGGGTGGCCCACCAGGTCTTGGCCTAGGTCCAGGTCCCCTACCCACATGTGGATAAATATTTTGTGGGGGGTCATGTACATTTGTGGGAGCGCGATGAG
>JAQFXM010002177.1:0-26329 GCA_034693345.1 Entomobrya multifasciata
AATAGTCTCAAATAGTGAACAAAAGTAATACTGATGAAAATCCAATTTGCAGTTGTACATCTTGCAATAAATTTCATTTTGTTGAAAAACATCTAAAAAAATCATAAAACACCGTAGTTATTAATAGTTCCTTATCCAATTTACGTAAATCGTCAAATTTTACATCAATTTTAGAATGGATTTGTTTTTCAAGCATTCGTTAGGTTGGGTTCAGCTCTTTCTAACTTTTCTATGAGGACGTTTTTCATACTTAAAGCCGTAGCAAGATTTCTAGGTATACAATAATTGTTTATTGATTCCCGATTGGTGTGGATTGCTCTTAAGTTAAAATATATAAAATGATAAAATTATTTTGCAGAATTTTCAATTATAATTTTTGTGCAACTTCAGAAAGTGCACAACTTTGTTTTTTTGGACTACGTTTTTTGTTTTGTAAACAATTTAACATGAACGTATTTATTCGTAAATATTTGCGCTAGTTATTCAGAATAAATGGTGACATTATAAATAAAGGAGAAATATCGAAATCATAAATGTTTTCTCTTGTTATATACCGAACTATTTCATATGCATTATTTTGGTATACATGAGTATGTAAATATTCAGAATATTGACAATAGATTGTTTACTTTTTCAGTAAAAAAACTTTTTATTGTTTATTTATAGCGTTGATAAGACTTTATTTTTCAGCACACAGCAAAAACTACATCTATTATATTTACCTGGATGGTAGTTGATTGAACAACTGGAATTATCAGTACCAATTTGTGAATTCCACCGCAGTATTCTATTAGTTAATTAAAATCAAGAAAAACTTTCACAGTATATGTTCGTTCGAGCAATCATTAAGAATCATTTAGAATAAGAGCATAATGTGGAATCTTAAAACTTTGGTAACATACATTTTCTTATTTTCTTGAATTCTATATTTTTCCTAAAACAATTTGTATTATCATACCTGTTTTCAGGTCACTCCTGTGGGTAGTAATGTTTTATCGTTTTCTAAGCGACATTTAACCCATCGGTACGTTAAGTTGCCTCTGGTTTTAGTCATCGTTTTTCTGCTATATTCTCCGATAAGATGGGGATGGAAAAAATCATTTGGAATAAATGAAGCTTTATTCCAATTTTTGCTTTCGGTCAAGAGTAAGCAGAAAACAAAGAAAATCAAGAATGTGGATTTCAGCCTGGATGCACTCGTTGGTAGGTTTTTTAAGACCGTTTAAAAAATGTCCGATTACGGTATTTACTGGTGTGTTATTCGTTTAGGTAGGGACAAAGGTATCCAAGGATCAAATAATTCGTGCTACCTTGATGCCTTGCTCTTTAGTATGTTTTATGCTACTAATGCGTTCAAAGGCACATTACTTGCAAATGATAAGGACACCGATATTGCGCGAAATACGAGACAAGTTTTAAAAGATTGCATATTTCAACCTCTACGAAGTCAAGAACGTTTTTGTTCTGCTAACGACATGATGAAGTTACGTAACTTGTTGCGAAAATACGACCCAAAAATTATGGGATCATTCCAAGGTACGTTCTTTGTTATAATGGTGGTTAGATCATGTTATAAGACAATATATAGAATGAAATTTGTAATTAATAGCCGTGGAGGACGTAGTGTACCTAATGTTTGAGAAAATTCTACATGAAGACAAACTGATACAGTATAAAGATGATGTAGATGGATATATGCATGTAATCCTTGCGGATACCAGCTCTAGGAACCTTGTGACGTCAATTCAAAATGTATTTGAAAAAAGCATGATGTTATATGGAGATCTAATATTCAAATTTGTCCCTTCACCAAGTTTCATATTGAGCTGGCCATTTCACAAAAACAAGCTTTTTCATTATGAAGCTATTTTTCCAGTATTTGAATTGGATATAACATTAAAAATTACTTCAGGTAACTTTTTAAAATTGCGAACAAAATGATCGTATGTTATGCTAACAATTAATTTATATTTCAGAAAAATGTACTTCATGTGGTAAAAATGCTGTTTGGGAAACAATTCCTCTTAGACATAATATTCAGGGCAACATAACCAGTTACTTCTGTAGCGACCATATAAAAAACATTGGGGCTAACATGACTTGTGTGAGTCGCACAAAAATGCAACTTACTTCCGTAATGTGTTTCCGCGGTGCCCATTTTACCAGCTATGTACGTGACTGCATTTCCGGCAAAGATCGATGGCTACATTTTGATTCTATGATGGGTTCTACTTCAGAGGTTTTAAAAATACTTACAGTAATTATCTTTATAATTGTACCGATAAAAAGCCTCATGATGGGTTTGCCTTTCTGATTCTTCAGGTAAAAGATGTTACGGAAGTACTTTTAAAGTATTACGATCATTTCACAAATACATCTTTGGTTAATACATTACCTTATGAGATACATGGATTTTTTAATGATGCCCATACGTGCATTTATGAGCCGATTTATTACCATACATCATATGAAAAACTAATAAAATCGTCGAAATAAAAAATGATCGCCAGTTGGTTCAAATGGATTCCTAGGAAATTACCAAACTATTTTCCGAAGTGACTTGGAGATCTAGTATTAAGACTTTATTTTACTGCTTGAAATAAGAATAAATCTTTACTTTATTTGTCACTTTGAATTTTCGTTGAAAACTGTTTTTCACAAAAAAATATTATAAAATTATGTCACAATTTGATTGGTTGTTTCAAATTCCTTGATACAGACATGGTTTTATTTCTAATTTTACCCGAAATAAAATATTTAATTAATCGTAAAAACAAAAAGTAGAATCATGTCGTGTTTTTGCTACAGAGCGATGTATTACAACTTTCACAAAAGTACATGCGTGGTTCGTTCAAAAAGGAGAAAGCGTTTTTCATATTGGTATTTACACAAACGTTCACAAATACAGTGCTCTGTGCATAAGTTTGTTGACTTTCAGAAAAAATTGACTGAGATGTATATATTCAATAAAAGGCTATACCGTAACCAATTTTGTCTTGTAATAACAAAAATAGAGACAAGTAACATTTTCGGTTTGTTCACTTGGAGTGGTATGATTTCGAAAATTCCAAACTCTATTAGGCAATTGCGCGAGTTATGTTAGTGTCATGATTTACTTTTAGTCTATCACGGGAACTAAAAAAATGTCTCGAAGTTCAGACGTCGTAAAATAGATTTTCTGGGGTAGTTTTTGACGTAGATAACGATTCTGAATTTATTTTTATGCAAAATTAACTTTTTCTATTTTTTTAATTTTTACATTCGCTCCAACTCACGTACGGTACGCCAGCTGCTACTTTTTTTTCTGGAAATGAGCGTTAGCTCAGCTGTTTGCCTGTTAACCATGCGTGCGTGTGAGCGAATGTAGGTGCAAATTAAAAATATATAAAATTAATTTTGCAGCAAAATAAATTCAGAATCCTAATCGACGTCAAAAGTTACCCCAGAAAATCTATTTTACGTCGTCTGAACTTCGAGACATTTTTTTTAAATTCCCGTGTAAGTGGTACTTCAGGAGTCGAAAACCGAAAACAATCATTGAACGTAGATTTAATACACTTTACAGTGTGTGGAGTAACCAAGTAGGGCAATAACCTTATTATATGAAAGGCAAAATGATTACAATTTGACGATCAATACATGTTTGTATCACAAATATGTATTGTAAAGGTCTATTTGATTTGAAATGTACGTTTGTGTTGATTTTTTATGAGTGTTCACTACCACGGAAAACAACGTATATTGTTTGTGAAAGTGTAAACAAAACGTTATTTCACAGAACGTGATTTTTATTGATACTTAAAAAGCATTTATTAATCATCAGCACAAAATTAATTTACACAAATGACAAATTAAGAGACGGTATGAAATACGGATTGAGTTAATACGATAATAGTACTTTCTATTTAATACATACGTTTGGAGACTTTTTTGGCACCAAAATGATTAAACAATTTCAATATTAAAGAAACACTTTATATTCTACATGAGAAACTACACAGACAATTTTTCCTTCCGTTTTTGAGATCATTGTTTTCTGTGCAAATAACCAACGGTGTTAGAGTTCAATACCTGAATCGTAACGTTTCTTTGTAAGACCAACTTCAATAAAAAGCAACGTCAAAACCAATACATTTTTTTCAAAACTTTCCGGGTTCTGATTTTTATTTAATCACAATTTGATAGCATATTTTTGTCGACAACATGTCTTCAAACTTGGTTTAATCCTACCTTTATAAACTGTTCAGCATAGTTTTCATTTGAGAATTGGTTCTTTAAGAGAGCAGTCAAGAGTCTCCTACATGTCCTAACATTACTTAAAAATATCCATCAAAGTCCATTTCCGATCATTATGTCAGCCAACATAAAAAATTTTGTGAATGTAATGGAGATGGGAGGCAAGAAAATTAAAATTGAAGCTAGAAAGAACTGGTCAATTAAGCAACTTAAAGAAGCGATTTATCAATACACTGGACAGAAACCAGATACCATCAAACTACTTTATAGAGCCAGTATTCTGTCTGATGATAAAATTATTGGCAATTTAAACTTACAAGAAGGTAAATTTTAACGAATATAGTCTTAATCTTATTACATAGCCCATATATACAAACTATTTTTCAAATCTCTCGCTTCCAGGTCATACCATAGTAATTGTTCAACGTCCTGTCGGTGGAACTTGAAGATTTGGGTCAATTTCCATCCTGACAATTTCAGCTTTATTTTTAACTAACACCTTCATGTATTATGTTCTTATTATAATTTTTGGTTATTACTTCCCATCAAATAAATTTAAAAAATACTCATATATTAGACCTGTTTTGTTTTGTCTGATTGATATTTTGAATTTTAATTTCAAGAATTGGTATAAGAAATTATTTTGTTTAAGTGATGTAATTTTGAATCTACAGTCGTCAGTAAACATGTAAAATATTGGAATAAATAAATATTACGATGGAACTCATATATACGAAAAACTCAATTGTGTATTTTTTACATAAATCTGTAATCTAAACAGTCTAAACCATTCATTACGTCACTGCCAGCATGCATTTACTTTATCGTTTTGTCGGTTTTCTCTCTGAACATGATAAATAAGGAACGTCAAGACTGATTTTGCGTCCTGAACAATATGGTTCAACGTCAGGCTCCAAGGTTTAAGTAAAAGTGAAGAGATAAAAAGTTGCATTGATCAAAGGAGAATCGTTATTAATGCAAATAAACAATGTATTGTTTCAATCGATTGGAATTAAATAATATATCAATTGCTTGGTCATTTGTTGCTTTATGAAATTCAAATTACATTTACTGCTCTCTTGTAAAATTTCAATATAACGAATCTTCAAATTAAATATTCGAATGTTTTCAATCATAAACAAACGAGGTTATCTCTGTGCACAGATACGTGACTTCTTCTGCTAAACTGAGATGATAATTTAGAATAAAACATGATGAATCGTACAACTTATCACTTTTTGTTTACTATCGCTACTGTAAACACAAATGAACTAAATGAATATGTTGTCGGGTAAACATGCAGTTGTGGGCTGATAACATCATTTTCGGAAAGTGTTTCGTTAACACGACTCTCATTTGGTGAAAAAACACAACAAAATTACATAAATATAATAGTTCGGAAGACAAATTGCATTTTTACCAAATGTGTTTCTTTCGTGTTTTTGCAGAACTAATTTCTTCGATGGGGAAAACATCTCGAAAACGTATGCTTAAAATAATAAAAATTCATATATTTTTCTTCAACCTTAAACCTAAATTCATATAAAAATAACATTTTTGAATACAACCAGACAAAAATAAACGTAGAAGTGCTCAGGATGGCGGACGAATATTGAACACTAATCCACTTACTGGAAAACATCGTGCATTGACAAAATGTAATACTATTAAAGGTTTAAAAATTTAAAACCATATAAAAAATCAAATAACCTTGTTTTTAGATAAAGTAAGCCATGCGGTCTTAAAAAAACTCGAAGAACCAAACTCATTGAGACCAATTCAAGAGAGGTCTGGGAAAGAACAGCCAGCCCAAGATGCACAAGCTGAAGATGATAAAACTCAAAATGAACAAAGTTCAGGTAAACAAATTCAAGGGGAACAAAGTCAAGATGAACACAGACGAGATTACCACAGACGGGATGACCACAGACAAAATGAACAAACTCAGGATGAACAAGTTAATGATGAAAAGTCAAATCATGAATTGGTTAAAGAAGAGCCCAGTAAAAATCAAGATTTTGAATTGCGCTTAGGTGATTTGGTCTTTAAAATATTGGCTATTCCGTATTCTGTTTTTCATCGTATCGTACAGTATCGCATCTAACTAAAAGTTTTTTATTTAAATTAAGGTTATAATCGGGGTATCCAAGGGTACAAAAATTCTTGCTATCTGGATACTTTATTATTCAGCATGTTTTTTGGAGCTAGTACGTTCAACATAATTCTGGAAGAGAAAACCACTGAAGATCCGTTTACCAAGAATTTACGGCTAATTTTGTCTGACAGGATAGTAAAGCCACTCAACACCCATCCTTTTTCTTGTCCCTACAAGAACACAATGGTGTTAAGAAAATACCTAGCTAAAATAAATCCACGCGTTTTGTGGGAGTTTATGGGTTAGTAAATACATAATTATTTCAGTTTATAAATAAAAGACTAAAGTTTTACAAATGTACTAAT
This sequence comes from Entomobrya multifasciata, assembly GCA_034693345.1. Taxonomy (NCBI): domain Eukaryota; kingdom Metazoa; phylum Arthropoda; class Collembola; order Entomobryomorpha; family Entomobryidae; genus Entomobrya; species Entomobrya multifasciata. The sequence continues at coordinate 6,697 of JAQFXM010002177.1, forward strand.
AGCTATTGAAGACATAGTCCAACTATTGTTCGAACAAGCTCTGAAGGAAAACTATATGATAGACTACGGTGATGGCAACTGTAGTAACATGCATATATTGTCAGCCAACCCGAATGACAAGCGAAGATCTGACATACAAACGAATTTCAATTTTAGCATGAGAGTAAATGGCAATCTTGAGTTTTCAAGTGTTCCATTTCCTGCACTATTTTTGGGTTTACAGTGGCATGGGCAACAGCTCTATCATTATTTATCTCTCGTACCCGTTCTGGAGTTAAATATTCGAGAGAAAATGTCACATGGTAGTTAACAGTTAAAAGTACCTCTACCATATTTTTTCTCATAGTGTCAAAGATTAATTTCATTTCTCTAACAGTTTTATGTACAAAGTGCCGTGATGACACAGCCGTGTGGGAACTATTCAGCAAATCACTTCAACAAACATCTATGGAAAGACCACACCAGTATTTATGTTCCATCTGTATTAAGAAAATGAAATTAGCTCAGCAGGAGGGTTTTTACATAAGCAGGGAAAGAATGAGGCTACGTGCCATAATTTGTTACAAAGCCTATCATTTCACTGCGTTTGTGCGATATTCCGAAAGCGATGATCATAGTGACAGTTTTTGGAATGATACAAAATGGGTTTATTTTAATTCTATCAGCGAAGGCTCATTCAAGGTAAAAAAACAATAATATATTCTCTCGCTGGCCCCGAATTCAGTAAATTTGTCGTGGTTATGAACATTTTCAAATAGTAATTCTTTGTAACAGGTGGTCGACAAGACTGATGATATTTACAAATTATTTGAAACAACAGAAAACCCCAACATAAACACATGGGAGAAAGCGTTCAAACACTTTTATAGGTTTAACGTCGATATCCATACATGCATTTACGAACCTATCAAATTTACACAAAACAACTAAAACAGGAACGTTTTTCATTAAATAGTTTACGTTGTAAGTTTTAGTTTCTGATACTTGAGAAATAAAAGTGTCGCCATTCAGCTTATCAGAGCTCTTATGCATACTCGTTTAATTTAGGGTGATAAATATAGTGGCTTAAGAAGATATGTGATGAAGCTTAAGAAATTTAAGGATAACACCAATTAATTTTAGCGAAACTGTTTGCTTATACTTTGAATACATTTCTCTTGTTCTTTATCCATGCATATTCAATTGAACAATTTATCAATAAAACCAATCATTTAAAGCGTTTACAATTATTTTGATTGATTTTTTATCAATAAATGATGTACGCGTATGCATTATATTTTCGTCATTTAAAGCGGTAAATCAGCATATTCTACATAAACACGCATGAGCCAAAACGATAATAATAATAATAGTTCTTTATTGTCAAAACATGGTCCCCACTCAGAGTGGCATATTACACCATAGACATCAATAAATACAGTTATTGTATATTAACATACAAATGAAAATTTAAATTGAATGGTGATATTTTTTTAAAAAAGGAAAAATAAAGAGTATTTTAGTTTCAATATCCTCATTTAAAATTAAAATGACAACCTTTTACCACATGTTCATGTTTACAGTGCAAACAATAGTTAGTTCAAGATTGTAAATGAAGTATAAATCTGAAACAATCCAAACAAATAACAGCATGCTTCCCTAGACGTATGTCTTGAGAATTTGGAAAATGATAATTGGTGCTTTCTTTTAGCATCAAAAACTATGCCTAAAATACTGATTTCATACCAACACTCGGAGATGCGATAAGTGATCACCATTATTAGCTCATATGCTGCATATATGTTCTTCTAATTTTTTCTAACAACTGGGATGTCGTGTGCCTAACCAATAAAAAACATAATGAATAATACATCGTTGATAATAATTTACAGATTTATAAATCATTAAAAATACAATCCTTCCCATAAATAACGACATGCATAAACGCAGATTCATTTTGAATGAAGAAATCTACTGGCTAAAATTTGCATGTTGAGACTAGAAATTGATTTACACCTCTGAAAATATTCCCAAACAACGCATTGTTTCTGTTTCGCATTGAAATAATTATCATTTTAGTAAAACAAAATTAGCTTGCATAACAATGCAACAGCACCCAGGATTTATTTAATCGTATTTGTACTGATCAATTTCGAATATAATTCGATTTGTTAAACAGAGAGTAAAGATAATACCAGTTTTCATTTCCGTATTCATCATTCTGATACAGGTATTTATTTTAGACAAGGTTTGGTGAACTGAAAAAAATGCGCAAGAAATGTAAAACCTACTTACTGTACCATTTCTATAACATTTCCTGGTTTATGTTTATATTTTTCCAGAATTTATTTAATATTTAATTGCAGTTTGGATCATGTATATTAGCAAACAATGATTATTATTATTCTTATGAACAAACTGAATATTTATATAAAAATAGACAATGACGTTTATCGACTTAGGAAACAAGTTTAAAATTATGCACTGAATTACACATTAATAAGCTTTGTTGACTTGTTGAACGGAAATACACACAAACTCTTGTGTAATTTTTTTGAGAATTGAATTTGTACAGTCTGTAGGTGCGAAATACTTGAGGGTATTAAATAGATATATGTAATTGTAACCGTCATGCATGCAAAGCCAAACATCAATTTGGAAGATGAGTTACAACTGCACTGATTTCCATTGAGTTAGAGGCATTCATCATTATTTGCTTTAGTATCTCTTTTTAGATAAATACATCAAAAGTTCCACTCAATGAACAACGCTCATAATATGTTTGCACAAATATTATGCCCACTCCACTAACTAATGTCAACAAAGTAATTAAATTAAATATGAACAGTTCATTGAACATAACTTCTATTAGCATTGCAGTGATATAAAACCCAGAGCATGCAACCACAATAGACCAAATAAGTAATTAATCTTCAATCATACTCCTCGACAAAGCTCAGGTAATTATATCAAACTGTCTAAAATTTCACTAATCAGATGCCATATAACTGACTTGAAAATTTCTAGGTATTTTTAACGAAAAATGAGTGCTGAAGCGTCCAAACGGTTACAGAAAGAGCTCATGAAATTTCTCACTGATCCTCCAGTAGGTATAAGCGCAGCACTAACAGAAGAAGAAAATATTTACAAATGGCATGCTCTGATATGTGGACCCTACGAATCTGTTTTCGAAGGAGGAACTTTTAGAGTAGAGATCATTTGTCCATCCAACTACCCAAAGTCACCACCACGTGTTACATTTTTGTCAAAAATGTTTCATCCAAATGTATACCCAGATGGAAGTGTTTGTGTTGACATTTTGGCTTCAAATTGGAGTCCCAATTTGGAAATTGCTGATATTTTGAACACACTAATGGTTTTGCTGGGAGATCCTAACATAAAATCTCCAGCAAACACTGTAGCAAAGGAAATGTTTATGAAACACCCTGATGACGAATCATATAAAAACCGAGTGAGTGAAATCATCAGAGCTTCTGAAGCATTTTTTCCCAGGGATGGACCTGCTGCCTGTATCAATTACAACACAAAAAGTCATTAGTCTTGAAAACGAACTATGATTTTTTTAAATTATGCCAAATCTACAAAGCATTTTGTGTAGAAAAATAATTTATATATATGTGGTTTATGATTTGGTTTATTAGTAAGTAATTTACTTTTAAGTTTCAATAATTAATGCATAAAAGCAGTGCCAAATGTAACATTTAATAATAAATTTGTCCAAAATATCCGAATAATAATGTGGTATTTGTAAAATCAAAACAAGTAGTCTATAACTTCAAAATGTGTTGATCCTGTTGTCTGTATTATGCATATAATTATATTCAACCATTTCACATACAAAATTCATTTTCAAACAAACAAGTAATTCTTTAGAAATGTAAATAGAAGAGCACGAGTAAAATACGTTTATTTGGTTGCTGAATAACCGTTTACTACTTCTACACACCTACACATTTGGGTTATATATTATATACATATATTATATATATATAGGTCAATATTTTTAGAGCCATCAACAACAAACGAATAAGCATCACATGAAAACTTTTATAATATACTTTATGTTGCTGCTCTCAATACCGTGAATTGGATAGTTGTTTACCTTCTACAAAAAGGGATAAGAGATTACCTCAATCACAAATATTATTTTAATACTTCTGGAAGACCAAATATGACCCGGATCATTTCTACAAATACATGATATTTGAACTGAGCATAAATTTCATAGATGCATTAGCACTTGTTTTTCGGAAAATCTCGGTATTCATATTTCATGCATCATATGATAATAATAATTTCTTCTCATTTTAAAACAAAATGGATTTGATCATTGGGCAAGGTAACTGACTTACTTATTCATTTATTTTCTTGTTTTCTTGAATATTTGATCGAATTTTTTTTAGACTGCAGCGTTGAGACGCTTTGTGAAACAATAGAAGCTGCTCCAGGGTATAACTTTTCCAAAACACAATTTAAAGAATTAGCGACGTCTTTGAACACTCCAAATAACATTATACATAATTTACGACGAAAGTGTTTGGAGGGAGAGCTAAGCTACAACCGGGTCGTAAACAGGTTAATTGATGATTGGACAGAGAGAGTCAAGGAAAACGCTACAATAAACTCTCTTTTCGAGGCAATGTTTACAGAAAACTGACATACGGTAGCAGGTAAATTCTCAAAAAAATTACATCTTTCAGCTACTGTGCAGTTTCTCAACAATATTTTATGCAAATAAATTCTAGAATATCTTTTCATCGAAATCGACAAAATGTCGACCAACAAAGTCGGGGAAGCAACTTCTCTGCAAAAGGAGTCTAGCTGGAAAACGTGCGGAAGTATTGAATTTAACGTGTCAAAAATCATTGGGCATGGCAGTTTCGGTACTGTAGTGTATCAAGGCAAATGGAACGACCGAAAGGTTGCTGTGAAGAAAATAATTTGTGAAACTGGAGAGGAAGGTAAAGTCGACAAAGAAATAAATGCTTTGCTTGACTGTGACGGTCACGAAAACATAGTAAAATACTATGTACAGGAAAAATTTCTTAATGAGATGAGTGACGTACCAGTCATATTTATTGCTCTGGAACTATGCGACTTTACTCTAAAGGATTGGATGGGACAAAGAGGACCATGTTTTTATATTGACGTACATCCAATTGAGGTCCTTCATCAAACAACAAAAGGAGTTTGCTACTTACATGAAAACAAAATTGTACACAGGGATATCAAGCCAGAAAATATTTTACTTGTGAAAATATCACAAACGCTGGTTCGAGTAAAAAATTGTGATTTTGGAATCAGCCGAAGAATGGCATTGGACAAGACTAGTTTGACATTAAAAACTAGTTCCGGAACTTTAGGATGGATGGCACCTGAAGTAATTCAAGTTCTGGTTGATCCTAATTCCGAAATGAAATCTAAAATGGTATACATGCATGTTTTTATTATTTGAGCATGATTTTAAATTTTTAACTTAATCTTTGCTTTATACTTCACAGTGTACAGAAACCGACATTTTTTCACTTGGCTGCCTTTTTTATTACGTCCTCACTAACGGAATTCACCCATTTGGTGACAACACGGTTGAAGTGCAGTCAAATGTACTCAAATATAGACCAAACATAAAGCACGGTCAACTAATCAATTCTTATTTTGCATTTGTCCCACTAATTCTACTCATGATTAACAAAAATCCGAAAGGAAGGCCTTCATCTGCTGTTATTCTCAGTCATCATATATTCTGGTCAGCCAAAACAAAACTGGATTTCTTAGTTGCCGTCAGCAATGCCTCTGAGGGTCCTGAAGTTGGATCTCAAATAGCAAATTGTAGTGATGCTGTAGATAATCATCCCTTATTGTTATATTTTTGTGAGCCATTCGATTCGAAAGGATGGTTGCGCTTTTTATGTTCATCTGTTTATGATTACGTTACTAGTAGACAAAATGGCAAAAGAAGGGGAAATTATACTTGTTCATTAATATCTGATTTATTACGGGCTATCCGAAACATGAAAATGCATCATGTTTCCTTGCCAAATCAGGTGAGAGAAACGGTCGGCCCTCTTGACGAACCATTTTTGGAGTACTGGCTTATTCGATTTCCAATACTGATTGATGTAGTATGGTGTAGTTTTGAACCAATGAAATATGATGAAAAGTTTGGGCTAAGAAATTTTTATTCAGGAACACATAGTTTCTATCGTAACAAACTATCTGATACACAAACAAAATACGTACAAAATTTGCTTCAACTTCATTGCGCGAGTTTAATTTTGTCATCGTAAATACTGCAGTCCTTTGGACCAAACTAGTATTATGGTTAAAAAACAACTCAATTGTACTATTATGTGAAATCATCAGTTATCATAACTCCAAAAATGGTTTCGTAACGCTTTCAACACCCGTTTCTAACCGTCATGTGTAGTTAAATTTTGTATTTCTCCCGAGCCAGAGCTAAGCCTCAGCAGCAAATATACTTTGGTTTGTTTTCGTTTTGGAGCAATGTAAAACCCAGCTTGTAATTTTGTTTTGAAGCAAGATTGTCTGCTTGCAGTATAGAATTAATTAACCTTTGGTCCTTTTTCATTGTGTTACATCTGAGGAGAGCATATTGTTTTACGGAGAAATGGCTTCATTTTTATTGTAGTTGTAGTCGTGAACCAGCTTATCTGAGCATAGTAATTTCGTGTAGGATAACGTTTTGTTCTTGCAGAAAAATTGCTACTTGAAAAGGCAGGGATTATTTATTAATTGTGTTTTGTTTGAAATTTTAATTAGTAATAAAATTTTAATTATTTTTTCTCGAAAGGACTTCGATGTTTCATTTAGTCATTTTCCTTCCGAACGTCATAACTGTAACCCAGAAAGCCGGTGTGTAGAGAAATCAGTCATAATTACCGTCATGGTCATAGGGACTATTATATTATAAGAAACTTATCTTCTGAATAATTTATTCTTTGCATTATCCTGAAATACTGTATATGTTGTGAAGTTTGTTCAGCAGCAGACAGTGTTCTGCACTAAATAACTTTTATAACAAGATAAACGTAGCATTTTATATAGGAGTGAAAGCATTTCTTACTATTAAAATAAAGTCATATACAATACAAACGCTTTTCGACTTTCTTCATTTGGTTAAATCCCAATTTATTAATTGGTTTTAGGATAAGTGAAATATAAAATGATTAGTTAGAATTTACAAGCTAAAACGCTGTACCTGAAATAATTTTATGGATAATTTGATGAAAAGCGGCTGTCTTTAATGGATAAACATATACTGTTTTCTAGTCAGTCAAGTTAACTTTAATTGCACTGTTAATAAATTCTTTTTTTTATGTCAATTGCTGAACGATTGTTAGTACTATATTCCGACTCTTCTTCTAGCTTGCAAACGAAGTTTCGTTTTTGCCACTTTCTGGCTTTTATTTTTAGCATTGAATGTAAGAATGTTTATTATAGTACGTATTGGTAAGGTTGTAGGTTTTTCAATGTCTAATGAAATTTTTGTAATTGAAGGAAGTCATGATATGATAAGTCAATAACACCACCAATTTCATGAACAAAATATCTATGTGTAATTCCATATGGATACTTCGAATAATAAACCTGAAAATAGGATATGGAGTACTTGCGACGCATCAATTGGTTCAAATAAAACTTTATGAAAAAATTGATCTTACAAAAATCATCCGTTCCGGAGAATGCTAGCAGCTGAGGCATTCTGCTTGTACGTGAGACCATAATTTGAGCTATGAAGGTTGTACCTTTTTAGGAGCCCTTCAAGTATCTATGCGGTCCCCACGCTCATTACTTGAACAAACTAATTGGAGCTTATTATAAAAGCAGCCGTAATATTATTTGCACTCAGTTAACTCAATATGTAGGATATACAGCAGAGCATGCGGACAATAATGTTTAAAAAATTAAACTGCAACTCTCTTCAAGACAAAGTTAATCATATTAAAATACGTACGTTGATTATTTATGATGCCTCTTAATTCAGTAAATTTTTACGAACCCCTATGGGTTCATTGAATAAGTATGCAAAGACCCCAGGGGAGTGAGTAAATCAGATAGTACCGTGCCACTCCATGTTAATCCGGATATCCTTCAGTGTTTAAACAGCCTGTTGTAAAGTGTGGATCGAAGAAATTGTTTTATGCGCGACATGATGACGTACGTATTGAATGACCCTTAATGAAAGAATTCAGAATGTAATGTAATGTGTTGATCTTTATTCAGAAGCCTTTTAGTAATATCGTTTCTCATATTTCAGCATACACACCGTGCAAAGTTTAATTGTTCATCATATATGATGAATGACCAAAGCCATTTTCGTATTGGGTTTTACAATATTAGTAGAATTAGCCTGGAGTTTAATGATATTTATTGCTGTGAGTCATTCCCAGTATTACCAAACGTAAAACTAAGGCTTGTTTTACATATTACATACATATTTATGCATTCATTTGGAGAATGCATAATTCCCATTCATTTGCTCTCTGTTTTGACAGTGGGTTTAGATGCATTATACAATGTTTAAGATTGGCTTTTCCTATGAGTCTTAAAATGGTTTCACCGATTTGGATAGAAATCCGACATCGAATGTGTTCAGGACAGTACTTCAGTTACATATAAGTGTAAAATGATATCAAGCCACTTGTTTGCTGGTATACGTACACATTATAAAATGTGTTTAAAAATACATTCTCATGGATGGCAGTTCAGGAATAGGTTGTTTACTGTTTTGACCTCATGATTACAAACTAATCAGTTTCACGATTAAGCTTATTGAAATATATTTATTCGTATAGGCCAGTAAATAACACATTTGTATCTTGTGAATAGTTTTTAGATGCTATGCATATTGCATGTTGGAATAATGTGGGCGTTATAAATCGAAATATTTTGATGTAAAGCTTTATGATAAAAAAATTGCTTCACACATTTATTATATTATTTGAAAATAATCGTTTTTACATTAATAACTATAGAAGTAAACATTAATCGCAATCGATAGTTTGATGTAAATAAAATAAATCTTTTGGTCAAGGAGTAAGATTAGTTTATTAAGATATAAGTTAATTGTGATGCCTAGGTCGCAATCAAATCTTTAAAGTAGTTTTGTTCAGTTGCATTATAGTTAATTGCATAGCACATAGTGAAGTAAAACCTTTATATAACAGATTTGGCTTATGAAATTTGTATGCATTTGTGTCCATAATAAGAAAATTTTGCAATGAAGCTTATCAGTTTATAATGCTTATCATATTCTGATAAGCCAGGCAGTAAAATTACTGTCTCTTATTCATACCTATATGCTTGTTTTTCAGTCGGGATAAACCAGCATTACTCATTAAAATATGTTTAAAATATAGTTTTGAACAGTCCAAAAATTCGGTAGTTAATTTTTTGTTTACTTCTTGACATCCTTCATAGTGTCTATTTTAAATAATACAGCTAACTTTCAAAAAGGGTATTTTTCGAATAAATTCAGCAGCAAAAAAAATTAAGTTTGATTTATATTTTAAAGTTGTCTAAACTTATAAATTGGATCCAGCCAGAATCCAAAAAAAGAAATTCCGCAAAAATTGGTAAGATATATATGATAAATAACTTAACTCATTTTGACCTTAGTAAAAAATCGTTCAAATGTTACGAGAGTAAGATATTTTTTTGAGACTAATGAATTACAAAAATTACTTTTTAAATTAACCAACTTAGGTATTCCCATTGATCTTGAATTTGACCCCCCGTCTTACTCTGTGCAGTGTTTCAGGAATAATAACAGACAATCTGTCACATAAATTCTACCAATCACAAGGAAACTGCAGTGGTATGTTAGCCTTAGGCCTGCATCACAGTTACAATCTAGAATTAAATATTTTTGTCTCAATAATGTTTAGAAAATATGGATCACGAAAACAAAGCTATTAAATTTGCCATTCTTTTGCACTTTGATATTTATAGATTAATTGGTCTCCTGCATTCCATCTTAAAATTTCGTGTCATTTAATCATTTAAGGGTATAAAAGAAACAAAAATGGAGCAACGGAGAAAGGTAAATCAATATGCAAATTAATACGACATATTAGTTTTTTTCAATAACTATTTTACCTTTAATTTATCAAAATTATTCCGGACAAAATAGAGCAACATTTTGAAGTTTTATTTACTTATTGTATAGATTACACCAAATACAAAAGTAAACCCAGTAAAGTTGACAGAAAAGTACGAATCGATTCCCATGACTGAACAAATTGTTGGTGATGAAGGTAAGACCAATTCAGTAACTTGTTGTTTGACTTTGGGTAGAAGATTCTGTACCAGTCTGGTAAAATATCAAACTGAAATTAATCAGACATGGTACATTTATCTGGCGTGTTTTGGTAATATTGATGTTACATTTCGTTTACTTATTAAATTAAAACAGCCAAAATATTAGGTGTTTGTCTATCAAAACTTTTTCTAAGAAAAAACATGAATCATTTAAATTTTTATACATAGATGACATGGAGCTAAGAAAGCTTGTAAAATCTGGTTTTATTGGAAATTTAATTCCGACTTTTAGTTAACTTGGATATTTCGACTGGTTAAAATATTTACCTTTACACGAAATCAATGCCTCATCATTTTGTGGTGGTATCCACATCATTTGTGCAGACATTCAGATAGAAGTTTGATACAGAGTAATAAAGGTTTTTAATATAGTAAGTAAACCTAATGATTGGGGATAATCAAATATTTTCAGCAATCACATGATTAAACATTAGCGGACAAATGTAGAAAAACATTTTGTCCAAAAAAAGAAAAGAAAATGAACAAAAATAATTTATTTTCGTAGGTTTTATTTAGTAGAATTATTCAGAAAAAGTTTTAATCTTAGAACCTCTAACCATTCGTTAAAAAAATGAACTACTTCACTTTTCCTGATATTAAATGTTTTGCATTTTTCATTTCTGGCTAATATAAAAACCAAAATCATTGCAAAGAACGGAGTTTTGTACTATCTTAATTTTCAAAATAGCTAATTTCATAGGTTGTTGACTTAATGATTACTTAAAGAAGTATTGTAATTAAATGAGCACTTTTTAATAGTAAACAGTCAGTAAATTTACTTAAAATAAAAGTCGGCTTGAACTACATTACTTATTTGGCAATTTGCTGAAATGTTATTTGTTTACCTTCCTATTGTCATTTGCCTTCAGACCAATGCGATAAAATATTTCGATTTCTTATGAATACTTTCATTGAGCCTTTAGCCATCACTATGGCATTCCCTCAGTTGTTACGTCCTAGGTTCCAAATGTTTCTTTTTACGAACTAGTATAAAACATTACCATTTTGTGTAGTTATTAGCGCTCGAAAGAGTGTTTTTTGATTTTTGGGTGACTGAAACAGTCTGTCCTTACGTCACTTCATACACAATTTTTGATTACCGTACATTGAATTTACATGAACGTTGCTATATATGTTCTTAAGGTCAAATTGAAGAATCCTTTTGATTTTGGGCCCAATGATGACCTGGTACCGGAGTAACGGTCAGTTTAAGAGGCACGTTCATTTTAAAAAGGAGACAGTTTTATTGTGTACATCAATAGATTAATCAGTATGTATCAAACCCATAGAGATAGAAAAAATGAAAATAGAGCGACGTATTTGCTTGCTGCAATTAAGATAGAGTGCATTCCAATTGATTAACATTGGCAAAGTTTTGATTTGTGAAACAAATGACACAATGACCTCTCATTGTATTCCCATCTCTCTGCTGTTGTCGTGTGCTATTTTTCAGCTTCTTTAAATAAAACGCTTTAAAAATAGGTTTGTGAAGTAGTACATGTTTGCCATCAAATCATACAGTGTCATTTTTAAAGGAGATTATAAATTTAAGGCATTCAGAAGTTTACTTTTAAATCTTTCTGTCGAGTTAAATTTACTTTGAATTGATATACTTTTGTATTCAAAATTACAATATTGAGAGTTCAATTTGTGCAATTCTAGATTGCGATTTCAGAACTGTAGTAGACATTATGACAAGTTACATTTTTGCAACGGACAATCACCTGAAGGACCTCATAGTATTGTTAGAGATGCCTTATAATAAAGCACAAAAACTAGTAGTATATGAACTATCAAATAAATATGAAGTTTTTTACCAAGTTCTGATACAATGGAGGAGCACATCCTCCAAAAATGCCACATTAAAAAAAATAGTACGCCATCTTCGCGATTGTAATTTAGAATGTCATGCTGATAGGTTAGAAGCAAATTTCAATTCAAAAGTAGTAACAGACATGGGCGACTTTTGCGATTATTTGCACTTAATTAGCCATCGTAATAAATTAAGTAAACAAACTTTCACTGATTACTTTTGTTTGTATTATCAGCTACCAGAAGGCCAAAGCCCCTTATTGACAAGCAGATAACTAAATTTCCTGATCCAGCCACTGACAACATTGCCAAAAAAATTAATACTGAGGCGGAAAACCCACTACTGCAATGTGAAGACACGATTAACTATTTACCTCTACGACATAATTCTAAAAAAGGTTATGGTAAGTAATATTGTCGTTTATTTGACCGATATATTTATTTATTTACTTATTAAGATGAAAAGAACATATCAGACACTTTGTTACGAAGTTTGGAAAAATGCAGATCAGATAAACATGTACTATTGGTAGGCATGGAAAATTAAAAATACAAAAAAGAAAAGGTTCACGCCCACCACTGAATGCGATGTGAAAGGAAAAAGAATAATAACAACACTCCACGAGTCATTTTCACAAAGTTAACGTATTTATTTTAATTACACAATCATGATGGGTTAGTAGACCCAATGGGTACTATAAATCCACCAAACAAAATGAATACATTGTTTGTATAAATACCTTTATAGTCAGCAATGTTTAGTTAAATGCATGTCGATACTCTTTTAAATAGACGGTTTAGATATTCCGGGCTTAACCATTACTGATTGATGAGAATTTTAGAAAACTAGCATTTTGTATAGTTTGCAAGGATCCTTGTGGAGCAAGAAAAGAAATTATTTGAAATAAAAACTGAAAACAAACCAACCATATGAAAATTTACAAGTGGATTATTGAAAAAAATACACAATTACTGTTTTATATTTTGGAGGACTTTGTTTGATAATTTTTTTCTTGTTTTTATAATCTAGAGTGCAACACCGAGAGTGTTCTACTAACGCTTGTGGAAACTCCTCCCTTATTGTGTGCAAGAAACATCGTAGATTTGATGACTCGCCTGAAAAATCCAATAACAACAAGAGAGAACATACACAAAATGCTAGAAAAAGACAGTGTTAATGTGCATACAGCGCTAGAAACAATTTTGCAGGACTGGTTTGTCAGAAAATCTAGTACTGCTTCATTGGAGTCACTGATTTTACAATTGAGAATATGCAATTTAAATAGTCATGCAGATGCTTTAAAGAAACGGTTTTACGAACAGGACAGAACAACGGGACAAATATCTGCCGATATAGATCACTTACATACACGGTCCAAATATGATTATTTTCATAATGAATACTATTCGACAGCAGGTGAGGATATAGATAATGTATACAAAAGTAGTAATGGGATTTCAGAACATCCTAAGCACAGGAAGCTAAGGGCTATGTTAATTAGCCTTTCAATACTTTGGTGTATCTTAGTTTTTATGTTTGTTTTACAATCAAATCATCGGTTCCTTAAAAATACATCAGATTATACGGAAAACGCAACCTTAATCCCTACAAGTGTTACGTGGGTATCATATGATGATATTAAAGAAATCCAGAAAAAAAGTAATCAACAAGACTACTCTAAAAATTGTCAGGGACAAGAAACTGAGTATATAATAGCAGTCGAGTCGTATGAAAGTCTTAAATTAGAGCTTTCGAACCTCGGCCAATGTGATATGTTATCAGTTTTGATAACTTCAAAAGACTTTAAGGCTTGGCCCACGAATCTGAGCTTATTGCGAGAATATAACATTGTTAATATTACAATTGAAGGTGACATTAGTACAGAAACGGTTTATGAAATATTAAGACAATCTGGCAACACAGTGTACTTACATTTAAACAACATTTCAGATAGACTACATTCAGAAACCCCGGAATTAAGTAGTGATTGTAGCATAGAGTGTGGTAGTTTAAAATATTTAAGCTTGGGAAGTTTTAAATTTTTTGATGATGTGCTTGAATTATTGACAACGTGTGTTCGAATGTACCTCTGTACATTTGATTTTTATGGAAAGATTTCAGATGAAAGTGCATATCAGATTTTTCATCTTATTCAAGCCAATAGGAAAACGTTAGAGGAAATCAGTATCACTGGGTCATTCGAGACTAGCTTTTTTATCATTCCTTTCGATAAGCCAATGTATTTTTCAAAATCGTTAAATATCAAAGTTTATGTAACCAGTTATTATGTGGACCCACGCGTGATCATTAGCAAGCAATTTTGTAATCTTTTTCCAGAAATAGTAGACATTAAACTTGATATTCCAGTTGGGCTGGAACAGGTTAAAATGTTACAAAACTGCAATAAACTGGAAGTTATTGATGTTAACCTTAGTATCAACCTACATGAGACAGTGTATGACGTCATAAATATTGCTAAAAAGTTTAGAAAATTAAAGAGTCTAGTAATTTCTATTAACTTTATTCATGGTTGTCCCAATTCTACAATTTTAAAAGATTTTCGAACTAAAATAATTGAAGGAAAATATCATAATCTGCATTTATGCTCTAATTGTGCATTTCACAGACAAATATATTGTATGCTGGTTGGTAAGTAAACACTCATAACACTCAATTCGACTGGAAAGTTTAGTTGTTACTCACTACTTGTCAAATACACATAAATTACTAGTCGGTAGTCCTTACAAATAAGACTACTACTACTTATAATAATGTTAACTAATATAAACAATCCAATAATATTTTCAATAAATGATCAAATCTAAGTAATACAAAAAAACATTTTGATGCTTTCAACTTTGATTTTTATTTGAAGTCGCTAATATTCACAATTGTGCTTGATTAAACAATAATTACCAAACACATTCTGCAGCATAATTTTCTTAAATAAATTTAAAACAAAATTTGAAATAATCAGCATGTATTGGCGGTTTTAATGAATCATATCCTCGTATATACTCATTCAACTATTCTGCCGGTATCCAAGATAGTTTTACTAAATATAATAGGATTCTGGAGCAAATAAAGTGCATGATTACGAAACCAAACACAAATCATGATTTTAAAAGAAAATACTTGAACGTTTTTTTCAGAACTTTACTGGATTAAAATTTAATCTACCAGACAACATTTCGTATTATTTATTATAAGATGTTTCCCTAAAATATTCACAGATTTAGTTATTAGTACAATATGTACATAAGAATTAGTTTTCTGTATATACTATTTTTTGGCAATCTGTTTCGATAGACAGTATTTTGGAACTTATGCTACCCTTGCCTGCTATATGACAGTTGTTTAAATCTTCAAAACTAACAACTAATGATGCATTTTTCAGCTTTAGTAGATTTGTGAACATCGATACATTCAAGATGTCGTCGTCCCTACCAATTCGTAAACTATATTGAAGAATCTCAGCTTCTTTAATTTTTAGGACTTCACCATTTTCGTCAAGTGACAAGTACCCTTGTTCTGATATGAAATTTCTCAAAACAGGTGCATGCGATGGGATATCACCAAGAATATTACAATCGTATTTTTGAAAACATAATAAATCAAGTCTTAACTCATAGAGCTTAGTGACCTTAAACTTCATGTTTTGGAACAGGGCTGTTTCCCATGTAACATTCAAAAATGCTAAAATTTCAATCGAAAATCGAATCTGTTTCAAAAATCTTCGTAACCAAATTACATCTTCGTGGTATAGAGTTAAATCATTTACTTTTAAACTAACTACCCCAAGCATAACAAACCCTTTTGCTAAAGCTGCAAAAATTTCTCTGTTGTTTTCCACGTTATTTACATTTACATACATAAGATTATTAAGAGATATTTTAGCTTGGTTTATAGAATCTAAGTTGTAATCTGTCGCTTCGCAGTTGGTTCCGTTTTTATTTGAGAATGTTAAATTTTTTACCAAACTAAACTCTTGAAGCACTGCAACCACTAACGTTGCTGGTGTACATCCATCTATAGTGATATCGACTACATTCTCTATTGTTAAATTGACTGATGGTCTAATATGTTGCATCCATTTATTACTTTGTATAAATAAGCAAACTGGTGCCAAATCATGTAAAATTAACGAGTTTCCTCGATCATATTCCTGATATGGTACGTATATTTCAATACAAGTCTCCTTGTTCGTGCTTCTTGGAGACCGTTGTTCAGAAAACCCGTCATCTTGCATCTAAGAAGAATTGATGAAATTAAAATGTCAAATTTTATCACATCAATCTACCTTAAGCTAAAAAAAAGTTAAAATTTTCAGATTCTACCTTTAAAGGGTTTCGTGTGGTAACAATGTCCAACTTGTTCCTCAGTTTCTCACATATTAAATGAATACACCATCCCAGAACTACCACTATTATACCGGTTGCTACCATGAGCATGAAGATTTTGGTCTTCTGTTTAAATTTGCAAGCAATTCTAGGTTGATACTGAATAGTTTTGTTAGAGATTTGTTCGTCGTGCAGTGGAGTATTCTCGTCAATATTGGTGTCATCACAGTTTTCTGTCGTCTGAGTAACAGTTTGTATGATATTTACGTGTTCATTTTCTTGCATGGAACCTACTGCAACAGAAGCAACTGATAATGGAAAGGATTGGGTTAGACTTCCGTTCATTCCACTGCCATCGTTACATGCATTCCTTATATTTAGGCCGTCTTGATTTATGTTGTTGCTTTGTACGTTTTCTGAATGGAAAGACATTTGAATATTTTCAGCTTCTGAGTCGGTTGTCCTAAAGTCATTTTGTAGTTTATCGGCGTGAGTTATTAAATCACATGCATGCAAATGTCGACCTAAAGAAATCAAGGTTGCATGGTTAGACATTCGTAGCCTCCACTCCCGAATGACTTCCTCAAATGCATCAGCCACAGTTATAACATTACCGTCAAATTTTCTATTGATTTCGTCCTTTACACCCAAATCTGTTTTTAAACTTCGCATTAGTGTATTAATGTTGTCTCGTCTTAGTGGGGGAACTACTTGTGTTAAGAAAAGGGTTACATCATTTATATCCCACTCTAAAATTTAAAAACGCAACCACAACTGCAAAATTATAAGTTCGTAAATATTTTTGAACTAGTTGTTAGCATAAAAATAGAGTCAATTGTACTCTTACCTTGATTTTGTCTTACGTAGCGCATCATGTTTCTCATTTACTATTTTGTTTGAAGAACTTTTTCAGGGGGAACACAAATGGGAGTATTTATCCGGATAAGTATAATCACTTGGGAATTATATATGTATTTTTAAAATATTACAGTTTTAAAGTTTTTTTTCATAAATAACTTAAGCAAATATTTACTGCAAATTTGTACAACTACGCCATCGTTTTCTAGTTCATTAATCATACTTTTAAGCAACGAATTGCAAGCTTGGCTCATTACCTCATTTTGTTGTTTAGCTGACTATATCTTAAAAATCTAAAGCGATTTGGTGAAGTTTGATGAACTGAAAGACGGTGAAGGTTATTCGATTAAAAACTTTTTGCTCTAATCATACCATTTAGTGTAAATAAATATTATCTTTTCATGGTATCATACAGAAATGTTCCTGATAAGCGTAATTTTGACAAACAACATCATGTAACTGGATACTTGTACTTTCTGTTAGTCAAGCTCCAGAGTCTTAAAAATGATAGTTATAAAGCCATCATTGTTTATGCAATACTTTCAATAGTTAATCAGCTGATACTGGAATGGTTGTTTCAATGCAATTTCCTGTGTATGTCTAACATTCAAATAACAAAAAAATATATGCAATACGAAAAAAATACAAACGAACTAAACTAACTATTGTGCAACTATAGTAACTAATTAAGTCAAATAATGTTAAATTTAAAGGTAAACTGTATTCAGCTGGGTGAATTTAAAATAGCTGAAACTTCCAAATGATCAAACGAATTAATCAGTACCACTAAATTGATCGGTTTCCTTTACCAATTTATTTTAGTAAAAAAAATTTAACACGAAAGTGACTTTAGTATGTAAAAAATAATTATTCAAGCAAATATGCTTGTTTTGGGTTGGACAATAATCGATCTTATCTCCAACGTCAATTCTTATAACGTATTAAAATTACTTAATTACGTAAACATTTTATTATTTATCATGTTATAAAAATAAACACAAACAAAGCTAAAACAATCTAGCATGCAGGTAAAAGCAGAAGTGCTCAAGCTTCAAGTAAAAATAAATTCTCGGAAAATGAATGCAGTCCTGCATTCATGATAACAAACTTGATAAAATTTGATGATAGCAAACATGAACTTTAATCAATATTGAGTTGAAAAATTATCACTATGAACATGCACAAAAATTAGATTAGGGTTTTACGTACATTAAAATATTATTCGAATTAATTTTTGTTACATTGCGAAGGATTCGAAGAGCGTTGGTTTTGGATATCATTTAAAATCCGGTATTTACTAAAACTACATTGAATGAAATCAAATTGTTCAAAACTTATACATATGCTAATAACGCTATTTTCTTATGTGCCAATCTGGGCTGTGAATGTAAAATAAATAAGAGTAGTTTGTCTTCTGAAGCCCGGTATCGTATTTATGTATGTATATGTACGTGCATACATATACATAATTTTTTTCATGCGGACGAATCGGACTTCGTTATTCTTCATTACCACCTATCAGTACTTAAAAAAGCTTTAATTTTATGACTGATTGATTGCTTGTAAAATGACTACAGAGAAACCTTCAAAAAACGTTGGTGGAGATCAGGCATACAAAGATCATATTTATGAGTGAAATATGAGATTGTTTAATAAAACTGATTCTTTTTGTACAAAGTGCGTTTCCGAAACTTCCCTAACATTTTTCGGATTTTATAGCAATGGATAAGGAGTGTCTCGAAAATATGATGTAAAGTTATGGCAAACCAATTAAGACAAAACTCCTATCGCTGCCACGTTACACCTTTAGCCAATAGTTATTCTTACAATGTCACAGAGACTTTTTCATCGTAGTTTAGTTCAACGTTTCAACTAGTAGTTCTACTTATCACATTGTTGGGCGTTGAAATCTTCTGCACCAAATTTTGTGTTTGTCGGATGGAACACAACGTAACCTAGGTATCAATATGTCAAGCTTCTACCTTTACTTTTTGCTTTCTGTTTTAACGTTGCTTTCTTCACTTTAATAAATTTTTTATTGTCGAATTTTTGATGCATATTACACATAATATGGCATATTATGCCATTTGAGAGTATTCTGCACATTTATGCCTCCAATATAGTAATAGTAATATGGTATCTGCGGGTTATGCAAATATAAACATCCAAATATAATATTCTAATTATGTTAAATAAGGAATTGATACGATAAATTGATAAATGCTTTTAGTTGATTTGATTATGTCTTGAAGAAGACAGTCGCCTTGCGATGTCTTCACTT